>AYEL01073682.1:0-90510 GCA_000484575.1 Olivierus martensii
TATTTTACCTTGATCGAATTTCTCCATCTCCTTTAAAATTCACGAATTAAATTAAATAATTAAAGTAGTCATCATATTTTTTTCTTCTTCCTCTATTTGAATTTAAAATTCATTCAACCAAGACATATTCCCTGAATAATATAAGCAAACGCCTCGCGGCCATGTTGACTATTCAGACATGAGGTCAGATAGATGTATCATTAATTCTTCAAACTGTGTGTTTGTGTGTGCATCATACTATTTAGCACAGGAAAATAGAGTGAAATGATTAATTATGATTTAAATATAGTCGCATATTAATTATACAGCCAAGAAAACAAAAATTCTGCCACGTTATCACACGTTTTATTTTCTTAAAAATTACGACGTTCCATTTTTATTTTTGTGAGACTTGCTTTTAGAAAATTAGGAAAGATACCCGTTGCGAGTATTTCTGGAAGTAGAATTTTCTATATTTTAATCATACCTTTTTATGAAGAGCTAAAGCTTCTGGAGAAGGAAAGATTACTTCGCACACTCCACATTTTCCCTGAACATCAACTGCTTCTCCTTGGTGACGAACGATCGGACTGGGACTAAGTTGAGGCAAAAAGGCTGGGGAACTGCTACCATCTCCATGACTTCCAACATGTACCTGAGAGGAAGAAAAAAAAAAAAAAAGGCAAGATGAAGCATTTGCGCGCACACAAAAAAAAATTAAAAAATTAACTTCGTGCGTTAACATAAATAGGAGTGTTAAGAGAAGGAGAGGGGAAAAAAATGGAAAAGAAATTACTACCTAGCAATGACTGCGTTATCTCAGGATTATTGCAAAGAGTAAAAACGACATAAATCAGCTACATTGTAAGTCAGAGCGTGGGTAGAGGGGATATTAATTGTTTTTGATGAACTGCATCTTTAGCTAGCCGATCAACTTGTAGAAGCTGGATCTATCAATGACAATCTACATCAGTTGACAGTTTGTCATTACTCTGTAGTGATTATCAACATCTATTGAACTACTCGGCTCTACCCACTGGTGGTGATAAATGATGTAGCAGACTTATCTTCAGATACTAGGACACGTTTCAAATTAGGGTTCTTGAGCGAAACAAGGATCCGATCCCCTTAAGGGGTTAGCGACAATTCGGTAAGGTGTGAAGTGCAGGAGCAGCCCCACCTTGGAACATCGGAGATTTATAGCATCGACAAATCGTTCAATAGGTGAACGGCGTGGATATGCTGCACTACGTATACACAGAGATATTACAGATCGATGACAGTATAGCAACATTCCCCACCCTCATTAAACATCGGGGAATTTATTATACAGCAGCAGCGATAAATTGGATGCCAAGAGGGATGGTCCCCCTTTCCTTCACACCTAATTCTTTTATCCCTTAAGGCAATAAATAAATAGGAAAATTTTAATCTTAAATATTCCTACTCTTACAGCTATTAATCTATATAGAATTCTACACTCAGATGAAAAAAATAATAATAATTCCGGCATTTTAAACGGAAAGAAAATCATTAGATTTTACAGCTTTGTTCCCGTATAATTGAGATGTTAAAAATAAGGAAGAGTGCAGAAGCTCATCTTCGTGACGATTCGTGAGTTACGGCCTCACCCATCACGCACGTTTTACCTCAGCGGATGACATAAGGGAGACGTCTGATGAAAGAACAACTCCCGGAAAATAAAAAAAGAGCTCACTATCGGGTGGCTGGCGCCACAGTCGCACGAAAATTGCATGTCGGAAAGTCATTAGCGAACATCTATGGGTCTTCGCAGCTATAAAGTGAGCAGTAATATTCTACTCTCACTATATTTTCTCTCTGCTTACAACAACAAAACGATGACGACTATTACGACTCTCCAGGACTTGGCTAAAGGTTGAAGCGCTCTTTTCACATCGCGTTGCGTGTGGATATCCATTAAATGCCAACAATTTTTTTCCCCTCGGTTCTTTTCATTCCCTATTATCAATGTTCGAAAAGGCGTGAGGTTGAACGTTTTTATCGTAAAATGTTTGCTGAAACTACCGATTGACGCCTGGCCTTTTGAAAAATAATATACAACTTTGAACTGCGTCGCTCCCAAGTTATTTTTAAGCGCGCATATTTCGTTTATACAGAGATCTAGAGATATTCTGCAGTTCATACACATTGTGAACTTTTGCGTTACGATCCATACCTTTAGGACCAAAAAATTAAAATATATAACCTCATTTAACCATACGAATTACATAAAGAAAAAATAACTTTCGCACAACACGCATAAACAGCAGTTTTAATCTTAAATAGAAGTATCGCAACATAAATTTTTAATGAGAAACAGCTTTTTCTCAGAAGATAACCAGTAAAATTTCCGTATCAATAACTCTTTTATCAAATTAGAATATTAAAGCAAATTAAACAGGTTTACAGAATTGGTTAGAGAGAAGGGGAAAAAAAAGATTAAGATAGAACTGTAGAGGTTAGAAAAGTGGAGGTTTTTAAGGTTAGCATAGAAGGGGGGAAAAAAGTGAATTTTTATAATGGCTGATAAGAAATTTATAGATAAAACTATTTAGATTTATTGCATCGGTATGTTTAGTTTCTCTTACTACACGACTGAAATGGTTGTCATCTATCATAAGTGACAGTTGATAAGGAGTTAATAATGCAGATATGTTAAAATAGCCGACATCCTACTTATAAGGTAGTGAACGGGATAAGATTAGAGAAGAGAGTTCGAGGTCAAGACAAACATCATAAATGGACTGGTAAAGTAGGAGCTTTTACAATAATTGAATATATGCGAAGTCGAACCGAAAATAATAATAAAAAAAAAAATGGAGAAACGTAATATAATTTTTTTTTTCGATACGGTTTTCGTCCAAAACAAAATTTGAATTTGAATTATTGTTCATTCGCGTTTGAGTAAATCAAATTAAACTCAGTCTATCCTAATTGCGGATAGCTGAATGTCTTTCCGAATTATAACAAATGACTGTGCCAGAGCGACAATGTCAATCGATCATGCCAGACCACGAAAGACTTAAACTCCAATTCTACAAGTGCTGCTCAAACCCCGTGTTTAATGTCGATATATTTAAAGAATAAACGAGCCTTTCGCTACCCAGTTTCATTTAAATAGTAGACCTATTATTATCTTAGCGAATGAGAGATATTATCTGTAGAAATACAAAGTGATTTTTGGGAGTCACCGAATTCTTTCATCTCTTTTTTTATATATACATATAAACTATATAAATTATGCGGTATGCGCTTTATACACTACATCGTGTACGCCTTTTCTAAATTAAGACGTCATATTTTTTATATATACATATATGTATAATTTGATTTTTTCGTTTCTAAATTTCGTAGGTAGCGTAGAGTTAAACCTCGTCATTTATCTTTAACCAACAGATTGATGGCTGAGGGGCTAATTTGGAGTTTCTTTTTACCAACAAATCTCCAACTTCACTTAATCACTTTCTCAACATTTTCTCCCTTTTTCTGTGATCATAATAGGTGTAAACGTCCGAAACATTCTTCTTCTATACCTAGCACAGGCTGTAGCTATCTTCAAATCTGCCTCGGAGGCTATTTGTTCGCCGTAAGGTATCATATGTCATTATAAATACACGGACGTACTTGCACTGTTTGTTTTTCACCATCCACTGGATTTAAGTGTACTTTAATTGTTTATTCTGGCTACGGGCGAAAAATATTACCACACAAATGCAAGATAGATCTATTGTATTTTAAAGAATCTCTCTCTCTCTCTCTTTCTCTCTCCCTTCTGTTGTGCTTAAGAACTGGAGGGCTTCGCTATAGATTTACATAAGGCGACTCTAAGATAACAACGTTAATGAGTTCAAAAATGCAATTTTTCCCAACAGCTTTGGGGGAAGGTTTTTACGCCGTGCATATTATATTGTATATGTTTAAAACTAATGATGTGGCCATATTTTATAATCTTCCGATACACTTTTTCTAACGATTTTAAATTGAGTAATCAAACTATAAAATAATAACGAGTGGCTCTTATCTCCCAACTTTTTAATTATGTAAATCATTCCAGTGTAATTGCTCTCTGATAAAATATTTATGACTGTTATGAAAATATAATTTATGAACATTAAGCTCATTATAAAGTAAATATGGAGAGTATTAACTGGTGTTATAATTAATTCCTCGTGTCATCCGCCCGGAACAAAATAAAATGCAGCGATCCGAACGAGGGTACCGCACTAATCAAGTAATCCTTTTGTAAGTTTTTATCCAACTCATAAAATCCAATTAACGATTTAAACCTCTAATCGTTAATAGAATGCCATTTATCCAATAAGATAATAGGGGGAGATAAAAGTATATCTAAAAAAATAAAGGTTAAAAAAAACTATATAATAGGATACGCGACTCGCAATCGAATTTTTCGATTTTTTAACAGCAGCATCCGTAATCGTTTCCGGGATTTTTTCGCGTGTCCAGAAACTTGTATTGGAGCTATCGACTGACCAATTTGTACTCAACCTGCTGATTTATCTATCATAATCCTTTGTTGATATGGCGACATCCTTTGTCTCGTCCTTGTCTCACGTAAAGAGAGAAGAGAGAGAGAGAGAGAGACACAAGGCGACTAGAAAAATCAATAAAATTTGCCTATGCTCTCTTTATCAACGTTTCAGTCTAATTTTCTGTTTTTGGCGACGAAAAATTTATTATTATTATTAATTTTTTTTAACACAAACGTGACGGGTTAACGTCACTATTTTTTATTTTTTTCTTCAAACATCGACATCGATCGCGTTGTATATTTTTAAACAGTGATCACACTTTATTATTATTATTATTATTATTGTAAAGGAAACGCGAAAACAATTTTTCCTTTTGTTTTTTCGATTATCCGGCGACGATTACTAACCTGTAAATCCCTGGCAGTTGTAAAAACCAGCGAACACTGTAGGCATCGAAATGTTTGCGCCGAATTTGATCCATCTGTGGGTTGTTCCCTCTTATGGTTCTGCATATGGGAGGTGAGAGCGGCAGCGGTATTGTAACCGCGATTACAGACTGTACACTGAAATGGTTTAGCATTATCGTGCGTTTTCATGTGTATCTTGAGGTGGTCGCTGCGGGAGAAAGCCGATTCACAATGTGGACAACGGTACTTCCTGTCACCCGTATGCAGTTTGACATGTCGGTCTCTGCTTCTTTTGTGTTTGAACAGTCTTTGACAGTAGTCACACTTAAAAGGCATCTGGTCGCTGTGGACCTGTTGGAGGAAACGAAAATAAATTAAATCATTATACCAAATCGATTTATCCTTACACTAAAAAAGAAAAAAAAAATCTTATCTCTAGTTCAACCCTAGAGATCTAAATTAAACCGACTTAAAGTCACTCTCCGCATTAAAGATTGATTACAGAAACAGATTAACACTACAAAATTAACTCTAAATATTAACTATAATAAAATATTACACACTAACATTATATACTAGATTGTTAACAATAATAAAACTTAACATAGTAATTTCTTTTTTTCCTCGTATGTTCGATGATAAATGTTAATGATGTTCCGCAAAGTGCGAGTTTAAGTTGGTTTTAATTAGCGAAGAAACGATTTTTTCTTTTTCTTTTGTTGTTATTTTTTATGTATTTTTTTAATTTTTGTTCCTTTCTTGCACGGCGATGTTTTGTTCATTAAAAGCTCATAAATGTTATGCAAATATTTAAAAAAAGAAGGAGTGTTGGAGATGATTAATTCTGGCACGAATTTCAATTTAGTAAACATTTTGTGTCAAAACGAAATAAAATGGCTGAGCAAGAAAATCAATTTACAGGTCAGAATGGAAGGTGGCGGCGACGTTCAACATTCCCTGTTGGAAAGAAAATTCACTGCTGCCTATTGTATTACTGATTTTGCAGTACAGTAGTGGCTCCCACAGAGAAAAGGAGTCGTCCATAAAACAAGGGGTTGGACTGTCCCCACACCCCTCACGTTCGCCTCCAGGCAACGTACCACCCCCCGAGTAGCGACTTACTTTTAATGAAGACTGCTAGGTTAGTGGTTGGGGTGCTTTCGCTAGACTTCCCTTTTTACTTACTGTTGTTCCCTGGTCATTGCCCCCTCACTGTTTGGACTAAGCGATAAGGACATCTTCAATTTAGACGTTTGTGAAATCCGGCTCCACACCCCGAGTAACGGTCAAATCTGCATCATTCTTTTTTAATTGCAAACCTTTTTTCTACGGGGTGGGATTTTTTTTAAGTGTGCAGTAGAGAAACCTGCTTCGGAAGGAGAAGAATAAATCGTTAAAATCGAGTCTTGCAGAACAATGGATCGGATATGCAAATTTACTCGTTTTGGTTGTTAATGAATCCTCCGAAGAACGCATTCCTTACTTAATTTACTCCAGAAAACTTGGATAAATTATTATTATATCGTTAAACAAAGAAGTTCGGTTATTAATTTGCTTTCTGTTTAATCGAAAAACGATAAAAAAAATTAAACTAAAAAAATATATAGGATATATATTACCCTATTAATTTATGGAGAGTCCAAGTTACAATAATTAAAGTCTACCGTAGGTGTAATTATCTTTCAATTACACGAGAAAAAATGATTTAAAAATTCTAAAAACACCGATATAACTTAAGGGTAATTAGAATAACTATGTTTTAAGGTTGGTCGAAGAATCCCCACGTAGCCAGTGTCAAGAAAGCAATGGAGGAGGAAAGGGGAGTGAACGTGAATAGTCTCCCTAATGATGGGGTACCACACCTTGCCCCTTAATTAACATGTTGATTAACACATCCTTTTTTTTTCTTTTTCATCCTAGGCGATCACATTCACACACAAGTAATTCCTCAACGCTGTTTTATCTCAAGCATAGCCTGCCAGGTTTTAGAGAAGCGTTGTTTTCTGAACCGTTGTCAAGGGACAGGACAGGTGGTCGTGACAATGAAGCGAATAAGAAAATAGAAAGAAAAAAAAGTTTTGCTGTGGTAAACAGCTAAAAAATAGCCAGAAACAAGCTCTCCAAACTTCGACTCTGATCTAGCCGACAGTAAGAAGTGTTGAAGGTAGTTTATCTTTCTTCTAGAACCATAAAAAACGGATTGCACAGAAACGTTAAGAATGACGTGGAAAAGATAGGTGACAATTGACAGAAAAGAAAGAAAACTCGGAGAAGTTGCTGTAGATAAAAGACTGGCAATTATAAAACACTTTTATAATAGAAACCGGGATTAATGCGATAAAAATTGCACGAAAATTTAAATCCCGATTTAATTAGACTTTCGCAGAACGAACAGTAGAAGTTTTATAATTGCACGTCTCGCTGAATTAAGCGATTAAATGTTACGAAATTTATAAATATGTAGACGAAATATCTAATATAAAACGAGCAAAATTTATGAACTTTTTCATTTTTATCGAGAGAAAAGGGAGAAAAAACGAAACACGAGCAACAAGCACCAAAGTACTATACTGTCTAAGTGCACTTCTTCGAAACTGTGCACTTTCCAAAGCAGATAGCCTAAGGGCCACTTTATGTACGAATACTTTGTTACCGTTTATAAGTGAATATATTCTTGAGATGCATTGCATTAAGGAAGAAGTTGCTCCACAGTATAAAAATCCGCTAATTCTATCGAGCTAGTTTTTGCATCGAGTCTATGGTGTAAATGTTTAAAGCTTGGTGATAAAATATATATTTACTTTAAAATCAAAAATAAGATGAGAATAAACCTTTCGAAAATAATTAAAAAATAAATTATAAATTAAAAAATATTTCCTATTTAATTTTCACACTAATAAGTACATAGGCAACGGAAAAAAAAATAAAATATATATATAGTCTATATTCTTCTCTTTTAACCATCAATAACTCGAGTTAGTAATGATGCGAATATTTTGGAGAATATTCTCTGGCCGAAATTGTATTATTATAAAGGAATTTCCTAGAATATATTTTCATAAATTGAGTAAAATTTCAATATTTATAGAAAGAGGACTATGAACTGGATGAGGTAAGAATTGAAATGGTTTTGCCACTTGGTAAACTGTTTTACATTCCAATACAAATGCCTAATAGAATATTCTATTCTATCGTAATGCAGTCAGACAAATTATAGGGTTCATTCTATACATTGGTTTATTTCCATATCTAATGATCTATGCCTGGCATTACCAGCTCTCTCACTCCCAACTGCTTCGTTACCGCACAATGGAAGAATAAGGTTTTTTCCACAAATTTTTGCAATGAGCCAGACTTCACCAGTAAATTAACTTCTTTACCATATATTTTTTGAAATTATTAACTAGTTAATTAGTTAGTTAAAAGCGCTAAAAGTATGTCTCCTTTAGAACTTGATATTCAGCGTGGCAAGAGAACGTCCTCCAGTAACTGGCACCGGATTCATAGCATCTCGCCCAATCAGGTAACAATAATTAATATTCTAAAGATGAATTTGGTATTAAATCCTATTAATTCGATAACCTTATAAGGTAATAACGCGATTGTATATAGAACCCTGGGGTTGAGTTGGATGCATCGAATTCTCCCCCGCTTCGGTGCCCTCCTCACACCTACCTGTTCATGACGTTTTAAGTAACTGAGACGTGGAAATGCCTTGTCACAGAACTGACAGGCGTATGGTGTGCTTTCCGTCACTCCAATTGTATACGTCAAGTCTGCATCTGGGTCGGAGGGTGTGGCGCAGCTGGTGGGTGACATCGAAGTGGACTGATCGTCTGGAGTATCGGAGGAACGCCAAGAAGTTGGGGTTCCGAAACCACCGTTCAGACCTGAAACAGGAAAAAAAATAGTTATTACACGTTAAAAACTTTAAACGGCTGCACGGTTAACGCATTAAACGTTTAACTTAAATCTACAGATACTTGGAACCTTACTAGGATCTAAATTAAAACTGGTAAAACTTTGTTTGAAAACATAAAAAAAAAGTCACGGATATAAAACGACGAGTAGACTGGAAATTACGGGTTTTTCTAGATCTGCAAAAGCAATTTTAGTTTGAAGTATCTTCATTGGTGTGAAACACCAACGACTGGCGAACTTTTTTAAGGAGTTTAGAATTGCTTCGGTTACAAACTAACAGCAATAACCAGGACAGATTTACATATACACGTCGTCGATCGAGCAATTTCGTCACAATTTATCTACCTTTAACACACTACACCTAGAAATATTTAAAGAAAAAAAAAGAGCGTATATGGATATATACATATATATTTACCTGATTCTTCGAACTGATTTATTATTATATTTTCCTTCCCCGGTCCTATCGAGAGTAAGACTATAGTAAAAAAAAATTTGCCAAGAATGTCGAAAGACGGAGAGATTAATATTAATAGAAAACGGAGCCTATCGCGGGTTGTAGCTGAAGAGCGAGTGGTAGTGGGGCGTAACAGCAGTGACGGTCACTCTTCTGCAAAGCTGGCAACGTGCTAGAAGTGGTAGAAAGATACGAACCGGTCTGCCATCGACGGTCAGATACCGGCAATGCGGTGATTGGCTTGGGGGTAAGAAAGTCTTAACACCGGACATGGACCTAATTTAGAGAATATAACCTCGGGGTGTAGAAGGTCGGATCAGGCAGTAGTCGAGGCAGGAAGAAGGGAGCATTTAAAGGGACTCAACGCAATAAAGACATCAGTTGAAGTAGTGAAAGTCTCCCCGGGTCGAGATGGCAGGGCTATTATCTGTTCACCACCCACTAGAGACCATCTGGTACCAGGCCCTCTTCAGTCTTTTCCTCAAACTATGTGGGGTTTTGCACTCCCTGCTGTATGGGTGTTGTAGTAGCTCTAAGAAACGAATAAATTTCTCGCTAGTGTGGTTCCTTTGCTTTAGAACTAAATCCGGTTAAGACAGCTGTTTGTCGAGGTCAGAATACAAATATCTTAACAACAGTTTTGGGGTTTAAAATGACTATCGTGCGTGACTAATTTATAACTGTCTTTCGATGACAAAACCTATCTTTTTAATAAATCTTTTCTTCTTAAAATATATATATATATTTATTTATTTTTGCAGAAACCGAATCGCAAAAAATTCTTTTCGCAAATATTTAGAAGATTAAAGGAAATAAAAAAAAATAAAGTCGTCGTCTCTAGTGGCCGTGTCAGCATATTTGAAGAAGATTGAGTGTCTTCTTTGTCCCAGAGGTGAATTGTTTTGAGGCTGAGGAACAGCTGGGCGTGGAGTCCCCAAAGGGTGAACTTTTTCGACTTTATAGGAAACGGAACAAGTTACTAAAATGGAAGATCCAAGGACGCAGTTGGAGAACTTGTTCCGAGAATGGATTTTAAATGTTACCTTTTTGTTTTAAACCATTCTTCACTTTTCGAAAATGCATTCCGTCTAAAAATTTCTCCTTTTTAACTATATTGTCAACACGTCAATTCGCTTAATTTAGTAATTATAATATATACGAGAGTTAATCGCTATAATTATACTTAAAGGAAAAATATATATTCAGAAGGCAACTTTCATTAATAAAGAAAATATTCTTAAAAAAGGGAATTCGACATTATTATTATTCCGAGAGGAAAAAATAACGCTTATAAATATCGAAGGGTGTGTTTGTGTGTAGTTAACTAGCCTACACCAAACATAGTGTCCACTTATTACGTTCTACAGTATATATAGACTATATATATAGTGGAAAGTAACCGGTACAGCCCAAAGGTTTGTGCAGTAGGGACAGCACCTACCCCTTTGCACGTGGATAATTACTGTTCTATCACATACCACCCCCTTTTATTCTCCACCCTGATTTCTCTAACATGACCGCACATGGGGTGGTTCTTAGCTAATTAAGAGTCATTTTTTAAAACGCTGGCCTGTCACTCGTCTGTGCAGACAATTGCTTGGTATTTTTCAGCAGAATACATTAGGCTCTAATCAGTACGCTTTAGTTTATGTTCGTTTTGGACGTGACAGATGGAAATGACGGGGTGATGCGGTCTTTTTTCTCCCACTCAGAACTCTGAAGCACCTATCTTGGGATAACCTTGACTACGCCTCAGACAACACCCAAAGCTTGTATGTAGAAAAACCCTCTTGGGGAGAAGTAAAGGAAATCACCCTCCAGTAATAATAATAAACGAATGATCCTAGAAGAAGAAAAAGGCACCTGCCTTGCCAGTTGGAAAATATTTCTGTGAAACACCATTCGCTACGCGGTCATCGTGCATCGTAAACAAGCATTAAAATATGCATTAATGTTGGAATTGCTACAATGTATAAACACTCTATTTAGCCAAACAATACGTTTTGTTCACGATCCGAATGATTCAGGGAGCTCAGTTACCATTTTGCAATTAGTAATGGGTAAGAAAATATAGTAATGTATAAATTTGCGTGGCATAAATTCTTAGCGGCGAAAATTCTGTTTAAAATTGATGTTCTACTTTTTTATAATTGGGGAGGTTAAAAAAAATTGGCCAAGCTAATGTCCGAACGGAAAATGATAAATTTACTCCTCCCATATCGGATTGCAAGATATAAAGCGGAAACAAAGTGTGGCCAATTGTTTCTGAATGCCTACCAGCTAGCTCTCTCCGTTGGATCTAACCAATGATCAATGTTCGGGACGACTCTTAAGTTAAGATCGAATCGTGTTATAATTCACTGTGGCAGGCTAACAATGGCAGGGGGAACACCCACGCACAATTCCGTATCTCCAAGGTGGATAAAACATCGCTAACATGTTGACAAGTTTGAATTTATAAATCGAGAAACGTCGTAATGTTGTCAAACAAAGGGAAGGGCGTGTTGTATGATTAACAAGGCTTTTAGGTTATCGGTTTTTACACGGAAGTCATGACTGATGTGGTCAAGAGGCTAAAAGATGACGAAAAAAGCTCCTGGAAATTTTAAGCAACGTCCTAATTTTTTAAATATTTTTATGTTTCGTGCGTATGTATGCGTGCGAACTGTTAAAATTATTTTTAGACATAAAAATACTTAATTTTAATATTAAACTCACAATTATAATTACAAACATAATTTTAAGCATTTTATGTATCAATAAATCAAATTTTTGGATAAGATTTTAAACAAAACTTTGCGCTCGAACCGTTTGTTTATCAGAAACCAAAGCCAAATTTCGGTTAAAATATCAGTTCCTCACAAGGTCTGATCTAAAGCGTTTGTTAGTTTAGTTCTGCAGCCAGTGTTATTTAAATGGTGTACCGATGAGTTTTGTGTCGTTAGATGTGCCACATCAGATTCATATATCTGACGAAATTACTATACGTCAGCGCTCGCCATGTCACGGGACGATACCTGAACCACATTAGGAGCACCAAAGGGATACCGAACACGGTACTTGTTACAAGCTAAATGCAGGCAAGTCAGAGAATTTAATGATCACCTACACTTTGCTATCTACGATAGCAACGACTAATAAAACAACCGACTTTGGTTAAACTGGATCTAACCATTCTGTTCGTATTCGATAAACCTGAGATGTGTCAAAGATAGCAGTGCCGGAGAAAATATATTCGATTCGATTTCTAATAAAAATCTTGTTTTAAGTTAACAATTTTCGTACCGGTTGAATGGGAATTGCAGTTAAATGCTCAACTTTCTATGCGCAGGTTGAAAAAAGAAAAAAAAAATTGGAATCTATCAATCCGGAGATGCTTAGTAAATGATCTATCCTTGTTGAAAAAAGCGGCTTAATGCGGTTGGAATTAGTGTTATCTTTTATGCCAACCTTCCATTAGCTGTCGACTATCCATCATCTAGACAATTAAGTGCACAGTAGTCCAAGCCTAAGTTGAAGGAAGAGGTAGTCTATATTAACGTCATTAACATCAATATTTGCCAAGACAGTAGTCGACTTTATTTGCCATTTCGAACAGAGTTATTGGAGAAACAATAATAATAATGGAAAGAAAAAGAATGACTATCCACTCTTAGAAATCATCTTAAAACTCTTCTCGAATAGCATTTTTTTTTTTTTTATTTTAGAATTTTTGCCAACTGTCCAGAGGTGGAGAAAAGATGTATTAATATCGATATGTCACTCAAGCCGAACTCATTAAAGCTTAGAACTTGATGAATAACTGAGTTCCGCCCTTATAATGGAGGAAAGCTTGCTTATATTACTCGAAAAGATTAAACCAATTCGTCTCCTGTATATTGACTGTCTGCAGATAGAAGGGTCTTCAAAACTCAATGACAGGTATGTGTGATGACAAAGTGAAAAATTATGACTTAGATGAATATTCTCTCCTATATAAAAGTTCTATTCTAGAAATGATCTTATCCCTTTTAATAAAAAAAAATTATGAATTAAATTATGCACTGTACAACTTAATTAAGTCGACATTCGAGTTTTAATTAATTTTAAAACTGTTTATAGCTTAAGATTCTTGTTTGCAACACCTTCAAATTTGGTTCATTATGGTGAAGAATTAACACAGATTTTTTAAAGAAAATATTCTATATTTTATGTGATCTAAATAGCTTCGAAATCTGCATGAATATAATATTCTCAGTAGAGAAATGGAATCAGAACAGGACTTCTACGCCAATTAACATCTAGATTACATCCAACAGTCAGATCCTAATCACCCCAAGCAGTATCGTTTACATGATCTAGTTTTACCCAATCACTGCCAACCTTTCAACCTTTCAGAGGTGACATTAATTTACAGCAACACCGGGGCGTGTGCTCCTCAAAAGAAGTGATTCCTTGCAAAAGTACCGATTAATAAATAACCGATTAAAATCAGTGGATTGTCATTAGTCAGCCTGTATTTTGATAAGTTCTGATTAAAAGAAGAAGAAAAAAAAATTATAGCAATTTTTGATCGAATAAACTTAATGCACTTGTCACTGCGGATGATACACCCGAGATGCAAAAAACTAACAAATTATCGACTCTAGTTGCAAGAAGCAATGGATAGCTGGTGTCAAATTGGGAATTTAGATATTAGCCCGAATCGAAGATGAATTATGATCGCGGTAGAAGTGTATTGATTGTATGCATTTGTCATCGAACGTTTTTACTAATAAAGCGATCACTGTACGTGATTACTCGAAGATGAATTTAAAAGGAAGAAGAGAGACAGAAAGGAGGAGGAGGGGGAAAAAACAATCTTATTAAGCTTATCGAAAATAGCAGATGGTAGTGGTTGCAAGAGTAGAAAGGTGCCAACACGTGACAAACAATGCATTAAGAGCAACTAATCTTCACACGGGATTCGAAGCCAGAAATAATTAGATCATGAAATTATTCGATCCATCAACTCGCCTCAGGGTTCAGCGGACAAGTTGCTTTTTCCATTCTTCTCCATTCCAGGCGGAAGGGGACGGAAAAGAATGAATTAAGGGGAAAAAACGAATTAACACTTTGCAGCTATTAGGCTGTGAAACCACTGTAAGTCTCTCTCTCCAACGTAAAAGTACCAAGTGGAATAGAAGAAAAGAAAAGAGAGAGGGAATATAAAAAAAAAAACCTCTGAGAGTAGTTTAATGAACAGATAATTTTAATTTCACCCATCACAGGCCAGCAGGTTAACATTCCACAATTCCTCCCCTTGGCCGTCTGTGTACACAAAGTGAATGACACATAAACCTTGTTGGTAGGTAATTAATGGAAGGAAATGGAGGCGAGTTTTTAGGCTAATTAAAGTTCTTAACCCCCTCCCTCCTCTCTAACGTTCTCTGCAACCTTTTAGAGCTGTTTTCTCTCCAAACATGAAGGTGGCTTAGTAGTATTGCAGATGTTTTTCGAATAGCAAAATCGTCACGACGTTATCGAGGTACGAAATATAGTTTATAAAGATTTGTGATGGATAAAGGCGAATATTTTTTTTATAGAAACAATTAGTACGATTTAAAAAGTAGAAAAAAAAATCCAGAGAGATTAATGCTTATAAAATAACAATTATTTATTTTTTTCGTTTAATATTTCAAAAATAAAAATTATATACGATAAGTTGGCCGGCGATAAGGAGGAGAAAACAGGAAAAAAAATTAAAAATTAATTTGACCAAATTCTGAATGCAGTAATTCTTTCTTTACGTGTTGACAAGTTTAGTTATACAGTTCAGCAGTCGCAGTGTATTCTTTTTGACATTAAAGAATGGTTTCCGTGCAGTAAAATTGTACGTCCTCGTGTCACCACTTTACACAACTCACATGTGACGTTCATAGTCCTGTATTATTGCGTGCCCAACTGGAGATTATCCCACTTCCATCACGAACTTAACGTGTCGTGATCCAATTATTTGCAGAGAGAGTGAGAGTTTGACCTATCCGTAGATTAAAATTAAATCTATCTTACACACAGTATTAAGTTTCTACCTTATATATATTTTTTCTTCTGAGGTTAAAGGTGCGCTAAACATGGCCTGTCACATAACTCGCCGTGATGTAAGGTTCCGACCTAACAATTTTTGACGCATCTGTATTGTAGTCATAAAAAGTTACGAAATGCCATTGTTCGAACAGCAATAGAGAATGAAAAGGAGTGAAAAAAACTAGTGAAACATCGCAGAACCTTCCATTATGGACGACTAAAATGGCCGAGGTTACAGCATATTGGTCAAATTTGCTATGTTTCTGTAACGAGGCGTGGCAGCGTGTTTTTCGCATCTTAAATCGGATAAGTAATAGTAGAGAGACATGTGAGAGAGAGAGAGAGAGAGAGTCCTTGTGATGACTTCCCTTCGGCATGATCTTTTTTTTTCTACTCGTGCAGGTGGCTTCTTGTTTGAAGAATAAGGGGCTGAAAGTTGTTGAAAGGAGAAGTGTGGTTTTATTGTATAAACCTACTCATTGCTTACTTCTTTTGTCTCTTTTAATATTCATGACTTGGCCCCAGGGGGCTACGGGCTATCTAGGACGTGACGGACTGCAACTTCACGTGATAATCAACGACTCTACTTCTCACGGTTGGACCCACCACATAGATCGTGTTGTTACATTACTGCTACGGTACCACACACGCTCAAATTACTATTAGTCTATATATCATTCCCTGATGAGAAAAAATATCTGCGAGTTCCCAAATGCTCGCTTGTTAAAATTACAGAAGTTTAATTTAGTCCCATTATTGTTCTTAAAAGGGGGGAGATATTTTTTCTTTCTTTCTTTTCCTATTAGAATGAAATATTGATTTATCGTTTTATAACCTGAAAACTGGTTAAAGAACACATGTTAAAGACCTATTGTATTCATATTCTTGATAAATTATCAATTCTGTTAGACAATTCTGAATTTTTTTCACGTCCAGATAAAATCGTCTTTAATAGAGTTAATGTTTATAAATTGTTTATAGGATTAGTCACTTATCCGGAACGAATTCTTACAGAAGAATCGAAGTTGTTATTATTTTAACAAAACTAAATATATAAATATTTTTTATATATATATATAAGATATATATTCAGGATTTTCCTCGGGCCCTACACGTGATAGGAGATGACGTCACGGCCAGAAACAGGCAGAAACTGTCAAACGTTTTAACCCTGCGAGCTACGCATTAACCTGTTACGACAGTACAACGGGTCGCCGTACCATCATGTGGGATGTTCCATGCGACTCGGATGAACAGGTCAACAGACGGATGAAGTCATGGCAGAGATTTCTGCGAGTGACTTGACTTTGAACGACGAAATTAAGTGTTTTGTCACTTGTGACCAGTTTCCATTACATTCCGTGTTCAGGTCTGTTGAAGAAATTCCTTTTTTCTTATTTTTTTCCCTTCTCGTCGTACTGCATTATGTTTTCTTTACAGCATTAACTATCACGGACCAAAGAGCAAATAAGCAATTAAAACCTTCGGATATTTTTCTTGTTATTCTTCTGTTCTTGCGGAAGAATTATAGCGAATTAAAGCGAAAAATAATCAATTCAAATTCCTGCTTTTCGGTGGGGGAGAAAAAAAGGAGTGTACAGAACAGCGAGTTTGTTTATTGTTTGTCAGGTAAGATTTCGCGATAGTGGAGTGCAGTACTGGTTGAATTTTTTTCAATCCCACGTTTTAATCGCGTATAAAATGCGTTAAATATAATTAACAATCCATTTTTCTATCAAACTAGACGAAAATATCGATTATACGCCTGGTAATAAATGAGGATGCACTGAGAGTCTCGTGGCTAAGAAGATGAAGTGTATATGCACCGTAGATTGAGTTTATAGAGTGCAGGGTAACACTAGTTGACATCGTTGGAGTGGGTGTGGTTTTTGTCAGGCCCGTCACCGGAGGGTGCGGCCCAAGACACCCTGATACAATCGGTCAGTTCGTACTCAGAACCGCTGCAGCAATTAATCAGCCAAGCAAAGCCTCTTCATATTCTTCGTGTAATGCTAGGGACGCGGTACTGTGAGCAACAATTATCGACAGCTCCAGGCAGAACTCGTTTCTTAACGTACCAAATATGGTTCTTCCTCTTCTCTCTGTGATATGAATGTCATCTAAGTTTGCTGGCCCGAAGGAAAGCTGCTGTTTAAAGTTCTACCGAAAGGAAAATGTTGCTACTAATAGATTAGAAAGCTTCTTGACCAATTCAATTAAGTTACGCTGTGATATGAATGTCACCTAAGTTTGCTGGCCCGAAGGAAAGCTGCTGTTTAAAGTTCTATCGAAAGGAAAATGTTGCTACTAATAGATTAGAAAGCTTCTTGACCAATTCAATTAAGTTATTTCTGGCTTCAGCAGCTGTAGAGTCGATGATTTTAGCCATTACTACTAGAAAAGTTGAACGAATAAAAGCAGAAACCGGAGACTGATATTTAGCTGCACTTTAAATATACTCAAATTAGATTATTACCTGTAATGGTTTTTTTTTTTACTTTCGCTTAAATAACTTTCTACTGCCGCCATTTTTTTACTTTACGTCAGAATATTAAAAACTTTATGGAAGAGTATTTAATAGAGACGTTATTCGTCGAGAATTCTGTATTGTTTGTAAAAATTCATTTAGAATTCATAGCACCTAGTTAGAAGATTTTTTCACTCACGCAAATTTCTCCCAACAAATAAAGGATAACTTTCAGTGTTGAGTGTGTATGTGTGTGTGTGTGTGTCAACAATAACCCAACCAGCACACGAAAGGACGTGAACTGGGAGGAGTTGCATCCTTAGTACCAACATATTCCCCCAAACAGAAGGGGAGGATGAAACACCGTCCCAAACCCTTCACGACTTCCAAAACCTGATAAAGATGTAAACCACGTCGTACTATTAAGATAGGTAAAGCAGCCATTAAAGAGGCGAGGTGGCCGAGCAAACAGAGCTGGCAGTTTGGAGGCAACCAGAAACTTCACAACTAATGATCTAAGTGAAAGGACAATGATGAAGACAAAGATAGATTGTTAGGAGGACGCTCGAAAAAAAAGAAAAAAAAACAAAAAATAATAATAATGATAATAATGGGGGTCAGTTGCCTCAATACGCCCGAAAAGAGAAATGAGAGAACGTCTTTCACTTTCAATTCACTAAGTTATGTTCCTCGGAACAGGATAATAGCCGGAATTTCCTTCTTGGGTTAAAATTGTATCTTTGGGCTTCAGATGAAATCCTCTTCAAGGGTGTTAACATGTAGAACTAGGAGTGTCCTTAGTCTTACTCTTAACATAGCTCGGCAGGAGGTGAGGTTAAACAGTGGAACCTCCCCAACGGACCTGCCAATCAGCCTCTTGTCACCTGTCTTCCCTCTACCTACGTAACTGTTGATGGCATTGATAAACAGAACAAGGACGTCTTTCCTGCCAAGATGCAAAAATTCAATGGTACATTCATTCTTAAGCGCAATTTTAATCATCTCGTTTGTTACATGATTGAAAAATTAGAAAAAAAAAGAAAGAAACCAAAACTATTCTTTCCTAATGAGATGTCAACCATGTCAAGTTCGGTTTATAATTACTTTCCTATCAGATTTGATAAATTATGATTTCTTTCCTTCACTTTTACCGCACACCTCAACTCTAAAAATTATGACAATAAGTACTTAATTGAAATGACAAATTAAGATAATTCTAAATAGTTTCCTCTTTAAAGGATGAGATCATCAACAGGCTATTCGCCTTATCGTAAAACTTTGCAGTGACCATTAAAAACACCTGGCGCTTTAAGAAAAGAAAGAAAAACTTGCTATTGATGTGAGAGTGTGTGTGTGTGTGCACCCACACTAAACAATGCCAACCGTAAATAATTTGCTAAAGTCTTCTTGCAAATGGTTAGGAGAGGTCCATAATGCGTTTGAAGTTCATCAATCCGGCAATCGGCAATTAAACAACTTTGCTAATAAGGTGCATACTGCATGTTAATCGCTTACATGAAGAATAGAATGTGTTCATGGAATGAAATAATAAGTAGGAAGTGCATTAGAGAGAACTCCTTTACAGTTTAAATACTTAATTCGTGCTCCTAAAATTAATTCATTAACGTTGCAATATGCAACGATTCATTTTTCAAACTTCTACAATGAGCAATTTTATCTTGATAAAAAAATAAAAAGAAAATTGCTGCTATTGTTTGCTTCTGTTAAAGTTACAGTTCAATTAATCATCTAAATTCTTTCAATATGTACATATACATATATTAATTATTTTTTAATTAAATTAATTAATGCGATATTTGTTAATACAAATCTCTTAAACCTGCTTATTCGGTGACTAAGGAGGAGGACGTATTGAAAGAAACGTGAAAGGACGAAATAAATGTAAAATTTAACAGTTCTGGCAACTCCGAGAAGTCGGAAAATGGGAGATAAAGTAAGAAACCATAAAAATTTCAACCCATTGCGTGTTGGCAGTTATAGCAAAGGACAATGACTGGCTTACACAATAGGCCAAGAGTGACCGGTTAGTGCACCTCGTCTCTCTGAATACATCTAGTGTTTTTGGAGACAGTAAAACGGATCTGACAGATACGAAGAGACACGGTAGCTCGAAAAAGATAGAAAACACAAACCTACAATTTCGGGCATCTGTCAGCCTATCTCCGAGAAAAAAAAATTTCGAGACGAGATATATACGTGATTTTATAACTGAAACGGCGCTCTGTATATATCTGTACTAAAAACGGTCACCCCCTACGGTTACGGGGGGCGTAAAACTCTTTTCCGCGTGTTCACGTGCGTTCGCTATACCCGGAACCAGTACTTATAGAGGTGTACTTGCCTATCTCTTAAACTGCGGTGCGTTAGCGAGCTTATCTGCAGATGTGGCCTTGTTATTGTTGGCTCCAGCAGGTAGCAAAATGATGGATAGCTACTGCCGCATACTCCTCTCTCTAAAGTGATGACCGGCGTCCGGACTCTCTGTAGGGTCTCTACAACAATAGATTGTTTCTTGGTGGCAGATTTCGTGACTGGCGACACAGGAAGTAAAACTGTATAGATAAATGTCTTCAATTATACCGACTTCGATTGGAAATTCAAACAGCAAAACGTTTATCAACGTCGCAATTTTTTGTTGTTTTTTTTTTTTACTCCTTAAAATATAAATTTCTACCAAACAAAATAGCGAAGTAGAAAAACGTTATCTAATTATCTTAAAGACGTCTTTAGCTATTCCGTGCATCCAATTAATGCACAGAAATATCGATTTAAGGAATTCGGACGTCTTCATTTTAAGCATATCAAAAAATCTTTGCTGTCATGTTACGGGTCGTAACAAAAGATTTAATTTCCCAATTAAAAGAATTTTTAAAATGTGGAGAACGCACACAAACGAGTCCGACTTCTTCAATAGGTGAAGAAGAAGGAACAAGAAAAAAAAATCACATAATGACCCTAATTTCACTCATTGTAATTCCCCTTCACAATTCCAAGAAATGACCTGCATACTGGAGTCAAGTTGACATTCATACAATGTGTACTAGGGCACGTATTTCTGATTTTTATCTTTAGGTACACCCTCCTCTAACGCAGTCGTCGTCTCTCTGCAACCTTTCTGCCACTTTCGGAATAATGAGTGTTTCTTAACCGTTCGCGTGATAAACAGTACAGAAAAAGCTATTTAGATGCCAATGCTGAAAAACAATTGTCGTAAATGATCAATCTGCCGCAATCGCTTTTAATTATGTTCGATAGTTTATATGCGGAGGAGCAGAACAAAAAAAAACAAACCTCACCTAATGGTGCTTTGTATTGTATAAGTAATTTCTGGATTACAGTTCTCTTAATAACTATTATTATTTATTGAGAAATTATTATTTATTACAGGCAAGGACACCTCAGAGATAATTAAAATCTATTTATAACAGAAGAAAAGTTTGTTTTGCGTTGTTACTTTTTTTTTAACTTCTCGAATCTGAATATTGTTTTTTTTTTTTTTTTTAACTGGCTTAACAGTAGCGGAGACGGTAGCCATCTTATTTCCAGTAGTTATGATTTGTATCGTATTATATACAAAACATTTTTGCTCAGTACAAAACGCCCAAGTAATGTAAGGAGATACAGAATTGGCGAACTGCCGTCTTCCATACAGATTTACTCGTATGACTCAATATATTTTCTTGGGTACCCATCGTAAAGTTGTGGGTGTGGTCTCGATTCGATTCAACATTGAGAACACACCACTGCACGTCTTGAATACAACGAGAATTAATATGCCGATAAATTTAAGTGCCCTCGACTCTAGTAGATGGAATCTGAACCCGGTTAACAATGGAGAGTGACATGTATATAAACTTAAGCTAAGCTACCTGCTCAGCAATACTCTACACCACTTTTTTCTTATTCTGACACCGCAGCGCGTTATCTGCAATTCTTTTACTATTGCTAAATTTATGTTTCTTAAACTCGGGTCATTTTTTTTTATATACTTCTTACGGTGATAACCCAGATTGCGGTACGAATCAAAAAAAGTCGTGTTTTGTGTACTCGAGCGATAAAATGTTTTGGTAATTGGAAAAATTTCTTACGCCAACGTGTTATTAGATTGGCATGTTATCGGTTGTTTTATCGTCTTGAGTAAAGATTGGTAATCGTAAGAAACGGCAAAAACTTCGAAAAAAGTCAGCAGCGGTTAAAGTATTGGCACCGGAAAAAAAAAAGGCAAAAAAGAAAGCGTTGCAGCTTGTCGTGCTTCACACGTTCAAACTTTCTGTATGCCTAAGCTCATTCTATGAAAATCAAAAATAGTTCCGCCAGAAGAAATCGAAAGAGGAAGCGACAGAAAAAGTTTTAGGTAGCTACACTAATAACATATTTCTAAGCAATTACAAATGACACTGTAATAGTTTCCTGTGTACGTCCGATCATTAATGTGTTAGGATAAAGCAGAAAAAGATTGCTACCTAATATAGAGACAACACGCGATGAACGATTCTTCCTATCTGATAGCGCAAAGGAGATACACCCCGAAGGCAAAAGTAGATTATTTTTATCCATCTTATCTCCACCGAGATAATAATCAGTAAAAATCTACCTTTATATACGAGTGATCCTTTCTTAAGTCATGTTCGGAATACGTGCATCTACATCTTCCAGAAAAAAAAAAAGATAACTTGATGCAAAAATGGAGAACACAAATTTGATCTTTCGCATAACTTTCTAACGACGTTAAACAAATCGTGCAATTATTTTCTTGAAGTTGCAATCAGGCAAAACGAGCAAAAATCCAGAATTTTTATTCCGGAGACATAATGACTGATTAGCAATAAACTACTCACTGTAAGTGGTGGATATGCAACTATAAAAAGATGAATACCTCTCCGGAGGTGGTCCGAAGATGATGCTGAGATTTGAAAGGTGATGAAATCTTACGATAGTAGAGAGTTTTGCAGATGCATCTCGCTATGCTCGAGTGATTAATGTGACTACATAAATATGAAAGAGATGCACTTCTAAAGCTATAATTAGTCAATGCTAATGACCCAATTAAAATTTACCGAAATATGATCGGAATTAAGTATTATTCCCGCATGTTTCCCAACTATTAATAAACTTATCAAACGTACATATCAAAATTATAAATATATATATGTGTATATAAAAAAAATAACAAACAATTAGAAGGTTATTCTAAGACCAGTTATACGATGACCAAGTGCAGCTAGCTTGTAGATATAACCAGAAGTGCAAACATGAAGCACAAACAATAACCGATTAGCTGAAGGTAATAGACCTGCTCTGTATGCCTGATGTCATTTCGATTGTTCTGTCAAACGATAATTGGAGGGTACGTGACTATTCCCCCCATTTGTGCTCGCAGCGGGATAGGTTACATGTTCCTTACAGCTTAGTGTGTTTAGGAAATTACAGATGGGGAATAGAACAAAATACACATTGTGTTGATATTCAGCATGCGAAATTTTTTCTTTATATATACGCATATAGGTTCAAAAACATTTCGAAACGCTTTTGTTCCTTCCATCATCCAGATAATATCTCGAACAACTTTTGCGTTATATCCCTGCGAATTGCAGTATTTAATCCATGCTCCGGGAATCATAAACGAGATCGGTTTACAATCCATCTAATTCGTCTTACGAATTGGTAAATAATAAAAGTTGCTGGGGATTATCTATTTTTAATCGGAATTACGAATTAAGCGTGTTTTTTTCCTGTCATTGTGGTTCTACTCGTTTGCGAATGCACCACTCTATTCGGAAATGAGTTTGGCATGCGTATTCGTAACAATAGAAACCAACCCATCTGGTATTTTTATTACCTACTAAAAATTTTAACCACATTTCTCCTCTCTTCCGTTGTACATTCGGTTTCATAGCTGGACAGACTGTTGGGCATAAAACGCCCAAAATGTCCTGAAAATAAATATCACTGGAGATCTCTCTCTCACTCTCTCTCTCTCCGTACATAAAAACGTAAATATGAGACGGTCAATAAAAACGGAATCCTTGCCTTCTTTTTCGATAGCAAATAACGTTGTTTTATTCTATTCCATTCTACAGAATCGCATCTCTATCGTTATCTCGTCGGGTAAATTGGATTTCATAATTCCTTTCTCCATCTTTCTTTTTCACTGTGTACGAGACGGACCCCCACTCCAAACCTTCGGGGCTAAAAATATTATAGACGTACATAAATAAGACAATATATCTTTCGCTACTGCATTTCTTCACGACTTTTGAATAGGAATGCGGCTTTGGTTCTCATAATGGAAACCTATATAAGCTCTTTATCAGATGGAGAACTAAAAATAAAAATTGTATGTTGTATCTGTACCGACCGCAACTAGACTTTTATTAATAATCCGACTATGGTGTTTATATATTAGGAAAGAGTTCTGGGGAGATAAATTTAGGAGTGGAAACCCTCTTAACTTTTCAAACAGTAGAAAACGTGCTTATTGAAAAATGAATAATTGCTCAGATCTTTTTTTCGAATAGAAAAATGCGAATCAAAATTACGTCTAACGACGGTAATTATGATTTTTATGAATTTTGACAGTCATTGGCGAGTAGCCCAAGGCTCGGTCGGTTGCACTCGGTAGTTACTAACTTTAAAAAAAAAAAAAAAAATTGTGATTTCATTATTACGTTCACGTTTGGTAATAAATTTAAAGCATTTTTCTATATTTACAAGTGAAAAAGTATTTTTGTCGTTTAGAAGTTCTTAAAAGTTGTAAGGAAATTGTATCATTAAGTTCTTTTAATGTTTTTGGCGATGCGTATTTTACTCCGTTGTCGACTTTCAAAGTTGCAGTATAACGACTAGGAACAATCATGAGAAAATAAAGGAAAATTTCCCCGGTGACTAAAACCTGCACAAAGCATTCCGTCGTAACAAATGGATGCAAACATTAGCAGTCGTTTGTATATTAAAACATAACTGTGAGAACGTCCTGAGGCCAATACAGTTGCTAAATTTAATCTCACTCAGGCATATTAACAAGCATCCCTAGCGATCAGAGAGTTGCTGAAACTATTACCATTAAAACAATTCCCACGATAGTTAGACTTTTAAAAAGGGCTTTAGTTGGATCTAAGCAGTGACAATAGGTTCGACAGGGGACCAACCCAGACAGACGATTCAATTATCCTTAGTGGCATCACAACCTGCATTGGGGTGGCAGAGAGGCCAATCCATAGATACCGTACTCTTCTCATTAAGTTTTCCATTCTTGCAGAGTCCCTTGAGCTCCATCTTCCCAGCACTTGGTGTCTTGTTAGTGAGGACCGGACATTAGCGGGGCAAGGGTTCGAGACCTGCTGCTACAATTATGACGGCAATAAGACCCGGTCCCAAGTGGCAACCTCGAAGATATAATGTTGTGGGGATGGTGCAGTCCGGTATCATCCTCTTACCAACTCGAGGGAATTGTGCTGCTCTTACTACCACAGGGCATTGTGGTGATCGTTTATGCGGTCATATCACATCGCTCGTAGCATCTAGAAAGCTACAGAAATAACCCAACAACCACGCATATCCACTGATTTAAATGGCACCGAAACAATTAACGCATCTCGCCACCATTACTTTAAAAAATAATTAAAGCAAAAAAAGAAAAATACGTGATATATTTTTAGCGAATCTATATCATGCTCTTATATAACGGCGGTTTATTATGAGCGTAAGCGGAAATTTATGTAACTTATTCTTTGCAGTACAATGGAACTTGTCCTGTAAATTATTTGAGACGATAAAAAAAGCGATCAGATATTTTAACAAGGACTATAGGAAATGAATTCGAAAACAAACGATATTAGAAAAAAATAAAAATAAAATAAAGCTAGCCTTGGGAGCTTTTGCAAGCAAACAATTGAAACTTGTACACGACAAACAAGAACTTTTTTTTTTTGCTTTTTTTTCTATAATCCAAATTGGTTCGGGGGATTAAGATCAGATCAAAATAATCATCCGAATATGCACGAACATAAAACGCTCATCGTAAGATTAACTAATTGTTTTTGATACCATAATTGCGATTAATAATCGACCATCTTTTTATGTTCGAAGCTCGATATTTCATGAGCATTATCGCCATTATCTGCTTCATTGTAACGAAATTCCCTGATTGATGTACGTCGTTTAAGCACCGAAATTAGCCTTCTGGTGTATAATATATAAATTTTCGTTGGCGTATATCGATGCCATCAATTATTCTGGTCTACTCGCATCAAACGCGATTAACTTGGAGCAATCTTAAATGTTTTTCTTCTTTTAACAGAAGAACTACGTTTCGAGCCGAAAATTTTTGACGTTTTCGGAAAAAAAGTACGCTGTCAGCTGGTTTTTCGATATCATCAAAAAAAACTGCTGCTGCTGTCTAGTTATCGGTGCATTTATCAGTCGGCCATCATTGGCTGAACAGCAGGCCAGGTTTTCTGTCAATAAAGTATGTGACAGCAAAACGGAATGATAGTGCAGCTGCCGTTCTGGTGACGTCAGCTTAATGCTGACACCTCTAATTAGACCCCTGGTGTTGGATTTGTGTAATTACTCCCGTGCACAGATTATGAGCAATCCATCAAATCGCACTTTGTTAAATACAACTTACTGCTCGAACTTTTTGACTGGAAGAGATTCGAGAATCTGAGAACTAACATTAACCGTGTTCTTCTTCTTTTTTCCCCTTCTTCTTCTTCCCGATTCCTTCTGGAATTACTCTCTGGAAGTACGGGTATAATTAAAGCATGCGTTCATTTCTCTAATGCGTCAACTACGAGGGAAGAAAGTTATTTTAATTATTTTAAACTACGTTCTATTAGCCGCTCAAAGCACGAAAAACAGAATTGCAATTTTAAAATATTTATTTATTATTGATCAATGTGTTGTATATATCTGTCTATATATATTTTTCTTTTATTTTTCTTAAGTTTACATGTTGCAGATAGGTTTTTGCCATCCCAGTCGAATTGAAGTTGATGAGGTGGAAGACCGTAGGGATTACTACATTAAGATTCTTCTTTTTAAGCATGTTTTCTTTACAAGCAAATATGGATGAATAATTGAATAGAATAAAAGGAAAAATATAAGCTTATGCTTGCACGGTTGATCAAGTTGTTGAAACTTTTTTTTCCCTTCCTTTCTTTATTGCTATCCCCGTGCAGAAGAAAGCAAAGAATGATTATTGGTCTTTTTGTTTTCCTGAAGGTTGTTTTTCATTAACAACCACGAATATTGCAATTATATACAGGTTCGAGCATCTTCTATACTATATCGATGCCAAAAAAACAGTTGCAATGTAGGCAAAAATGGTCAAATTACGAACAGAATTATCCTGGATAAAAATGACTAAGATATGTGTAATTAAAGTTAAATTACCTAATTTTCTGTAACTTTTGCACCGGCAGAGTTCGAAATTTTTAATAATATTTAAATTAAGTTTTGATCCCGAATATCCGTGGTCGTCAGGAGTAATTCAGATATCCAATGGTGGAGAAGAGGATAAAGTTCCCAACTACCACGTCCTATCTGCTTTCAATTACCGAGTAAAATATTTGATCCTCCCCCTCAGCTATATCCTTCTCATTAACGAAACGAAGGAATTTTGGGTGTGGTTAACTATTGGTTTGAAGGGTGGAAGCTATGTTTTGGGGGAGGGACTAGACGTTCTTACTTCAGTCAGGTATTAATTTTCTTCTTTTTTGCAGCATCGAGTTCGGATCGTAAACATCAGAGAAGCAAAATACACTCAAGAGTTTATTTCCAACGGGACAATTCGAGTTTTCAACAGATGTACGAATTTTTAAAGAGAGATTCCCAAAACTCTCAGAGATTCTTTTCTTTCTTTTTAGCCTGTAAGCGCCGGATTGATTTCATTCTGGTAAATGAATCAGTTGGCAAAGAATACACAAAAGAAGATAGGGAGAGAATAGAGAAAGATTTCATTCCGATCTGTTACCTTAGTAACCACCACCACCCAGTTGGGGTTGGTGAATAGGAGGAGTCTATACAGAAGGACTTAATTTTGTGTCACGTAGGGCACCCCTACAGAGACCGGCACCGTCCGTGCCCAGTTTTCTCTCATCCATCAGATGCGGGCGGAGCAGGACCGGACACGGTAGGGTGTCTCGGATTGTGACGTCACGTAGGGTCGAATACGTGATGGTCAACATCTTTTGTCAACAAGAAATTGCTGTTTTCTTTGAAAGGCCTTTTCGGGAATTCCCCTTGCGACGGTTTGCAAGTTTTTCTGACCGACGCTTATTACTGGGGTAGTGCTTTTGGGAAAGGATTAAACGGTTTACAACTTGCTTTAGCAAAACACAAAAAAATAACAAAATATTTATCTTTCGAAAGGCATCACTTGCGAAAATTTATGTTCCTAGATTTTCATGCCGATAATTTTTAGAAAGTAAAAATAAACACTTTTAAAAATTAATTTAATCCAATAATAAACCTGCAAAGCGTGTTTGATCAATAAAAATAACTTTAGCATATATCTCCGTTAAAAAGTTTGCACAATTATTCTCACGAAAATTTTTTAATATATTGCAAACTTAAGTTTCGAAAATAAATTTTTACTAAAAATTACTGTATCGTCTAAAAATAATTCTTCGTACGCTTTTTATAAAAAAGCGCAAACCGAATATATTTTTAAAGATTAGGTCCATTTTTAACGAACTTAAAATATATATACATATGTTTTTGATTTTTATTTCTTTCCAATTTAGAACGTAGATTCCAAATGTTGTTCGTAAGAAAATAGTAATAATAAAATTGAAAGATAATTTCTGGAAAGTTTTTATTTTAGTGGAAAACAGAAATGTTTAGGAACTTTAACCTCTTAAGTTATTATGGGATGGTGTGTAGAATTGCGGCTATTACGCTTGTAAATAATAGAAATGTTCTTACGCTGTTGGCTTCAAGTATTTATAGAAGGAAAATAGTCTTTTCCGTATTTTGGATTCATTTTGATTTCGCCATTTCCCAATGCGATCAAGGAAGAAACTGCAATCTTCATTCTATCCCATTCGGCAGATTAACCCTTTTAAGTTTTGGCAAAGGGAAGACAAACTGTAATGAATGCACGACTAGGGAATAGAATGAATCCAACTCCTTGGCGTAATTACAGAAGGAGATAGGCTCCACCTGCTGTTAACATTAAGTTGGTTCCCAAGTGGTCGGGTGCAGTTTTCCACCAGGGACCCAAACTCTTATTTCTTAAAGAAAAACTGTTATTAAACAGAGCTGCCTCCAGGGAACCGTGGCTGTAGTAGTTCCCTTTATTAGAATCCGGTTGAGCACGCATTTAGCCTCCCCCTCAGAAAACGTGCTGCTACTGTACCCACTCCCAAGTTGGTACTCCCTGCATCCCCCAAAGCTGAACGAAGAGAGGAAAAAGGAGAGAAAAGAGCTCTCGCTATTAAGGTCTGCAGTCTGATAGGCGTCCCCGTTTTCTGAGCTCCGGGTTCAATTCCCTTGTTGGACATCTTAATTTGCTTCTCAAAACTTCGGCAGTGCCGAACTGGGACCTGGAGACCTACAGCACCGTTCGATGCACACACGAAGAGGCTTAGTTGACTGTTTTCCCTCGACGAAGTAAAGGAAAAGCGTTTTCAGCATCTACACGTACATTGGTGCGTGGCTGAAAATGATAGAATTATTTTATTTTAAGAGAGAACAGATGCATGCAAAAGTGTTTTTTTTCCCCTTCTTCTTCTTATTTTCCTTTACAAGCAATAGGGACTGTCTTCCTGTCTTCGGTAATCCTCTCCATCAACCCCACGTGTCAACGAATGGCGAGATGCTCTGAAAGGGTTGAACCCCCTCTCTCGGCATCCCGAGAGAATTCTTGCAAAACATCTAATAACTCGAGAGAAATAAAACTTTTAATGAGAGAAAACTCAAAAATTCTGAAAAGATAAACTATTTACTACTAACAAACTACTAATCGGCCTAAACTTTTATAATTCGGGGAATTTATTTATTAAGCATCTCTAGATAATGAATGTGTGGGTGTCCCCGGATGCGAGAGGATGGTCGCCATGGTAACGGCCACCATCTTATCCCGGAGGCATGCAAATTACCTAAATGACAATTGCTTGGCTGTCAGTGAAATGGAAGAAGAGCCAAAGGCAGTTCCATAGACCAAAAGCTTTGAAGAGCGAGCGGACCGATAATGAGGTGAAGTCCGGTCTTCATAGTAGTAAATTACTTTCTTCAGACTGTAAAAGGAGGACGGAAGGGGAAAATAGGGGGAAATGAGAAATTGTTGTATTACGGGTTGCGTAAAATGCTAGTCATCTACAAGCCGAACCACCTGTCTCCAAAGCCTTCTACTGTATTGTGAGAGAAAAATCACTTTCCTTCTCGATTAGAGATGCTGCTGATGAAATACTTTTCTTCTACTACTTTTCTCTCCCGGTTTGATTTTATTTTCCGACTGCAGTTTTCCACTTAGTTACTACATCAACAGGTTTGATGAACGATTCGCCCGAAAACCGATTTAACTCTTTTCTAATTACGTATTCGAAGCAGTTAACTTTGCCAAAAATCCTCATCGGAGAGAGAGAGAGAGAGAGAGAGAGAGAGAGAGAGAAAGAAGAGAAGAGAAAAATTCGCTCGTGTTTTGATTTTTTTCCCTTATATATTATTAATACTGCTAGACATTGTTTCGATTTTTTTAAAAAGATCAGTGACTGAGATTATCGAACAATTTCGTAAGATAAATACGTGAAAGAATCTCAACGCTAATTACTGCTGTATAGTATAGAGAAGCTGGGTAAGGGGATGATGATGAAAAAAAAAAGCAACCAATTTGTCTTTGCTGTCTCGATACTCCAGCCCAGTTATTAGCAAACATCCACCATGGACATCTTGATTGACAAGGTTGTCCAAATAGCTGAGGAAAATCTAGTCAGCAGATAAAAGAGGAAGAATGAGAGGGACAAACAAACCGCAACATCGTCATCAATCAACTATAGACGTAGGACATCGGTGACAAGTCGATACAGATTTTTTTGAGGAGGTATTTTCGTACGAAATTTACTAACTAAAAATGGAAAAAATAAACAAACTGATGATAAATAACTGGGATATTATTTGAATTAATTGTTACTGCCTTAGAAGATCGGTAGAACTGACAAAAATGACACGCGACAAATAACAGTTAATGTATTACTCGCTAGTTCAACTCGGTTGGTTGCGACTAATTTGTCAAATTTGAACTACGAGTTGAAGAGAAAAAAAAGAGGAGGGAAGAAAATTGAAGAAAGAGGGTAAGGAAAATGCCTGTTATAATTGAGTCGACCGGTAATTGAAAGTAGAGTATGCACCCATCAGTCATCTTTGAACTCGATGAATGATACAAGAGCGTTATAGCGTCGTTTGTGGTGTAAAGTTGGCTACGATGGATATTTATTGCTACTGCACCTAATGAACCAACCGTTGCAGCACAATAGGAAGAGAATTTCACAGCTTTCTGTCTGCATCCGGTTTCTATAGGAAGAGTCTCCTGAGGGATTTGGATGTGATTAGTCAGGGGAATCCAATACACAGCGGTGCGCCTTTCTTCCAGCACATTCGTTCCCAATTGGTCGGAACTTAGATTTTAGTGTTCATCTGTGAAGTGTTCGTGCCTTTTCTACTGTTGATGAACTGTTAAAATGCGAATAAATTTAACAGTTTAAAGTAATGAAGGTAATGCAAGCGGGATTTTGATTTAGTACGAAACAACTCTCCAAGCGATCGCCGGCAAATTAAGATAATAATGTGTTTAGTTTCCTTTCGGTAATAGGAAAGGATATGGCGATGATTAAGTTTGAACCAAAAAATATCCTCCTTTTTTCCTTTATCAGCTTACACAACCAAAGAAAGAATTTTTTTACTTTTTTATTATTACTTTTTTTTTTTACTTTTTTTGCTCGTAACAAGCGGTTAGTAACAGAACCAATTTTTTTCTTTTTTTTTTTCTTCGGTTTTTAAACATGTCTTACGATTCCAGACACGAAACTATTTTTCTCTATTAAATTTCGTTCCTAATTAAAATGCACGTTTTATCCTCGATTTCTGAGACGTTTTAGAACGTTTTGCAAATTCTTACATCGTTATACAACTCATTATACGGAATTTATCTCTAAGTAGTTTAAGTTTAGAACATCAATCTATGCTAGAACATTAAAAAAGACTTTTTTTTTCGGCTTTAAAGTTGTTTCATAAACCTTGTTGGCATTAAACTCTTGTAAGCAGAGATTCACATTAACAAAAAAATAATATATTGTTTATATTTATTAAAAGAAAAAAAGCTTGCGATCTTGCGTGAACAGATTCAAAATTTAGTTGAAGTGCTTAGTTTGATTTTTTTTTTTTTGATTGATTTACACTCTGTAGAAACGAAATACGTTTTTAAATCTGATTAATTAACATTTGTAAAAATTTTTACTTCAAAATAATAATTTTTAACGCCTTTAACAAGCACAATGCGAACAGTTCGCAGACGGAAGTTTTTCTGAGAAGCAAGAATGTCGAGATTTACAAAAATCTCGGAATGAACATTAAACAATTTGGGCATTTTTAATGTCGGAAACAAGTAAAAGAAATTAAAAAAAAGAAAGAAGGTGTTGCGTGTCTGTCAAGTGGGAGAAAACAGCTCTTAGAAATTTTCCTTCGGTAAAAATTTGCCATAAGTATATGCAGTTTGTTTTCTCCTCGGAGACTAGAGAGAATCGACGCATGCCCTTTCACATCAATCGATGCATTGTTAGCAGTTCTGTTCGGATGCAGTCGAGAGGATATTGAATATAAAGCTTTCGGAATGAATAAAAACTTAACTGAAAGTCTCCACTCACCTGCTGAACACTCGAAATTGCGATGATCCAGAAAGGCTTGAAGATTATCCAGACGTAAGCCGCACGTTTCGCAACGATAAGAATCGCGTATTTCGGGTCCTTCTTTATCCACTTGACCGAGACTCTCTTTATCTGCAAAAGCAAAAAAATAATATCTATAATTAAAAATTTTATTCTGATCGATGACGATTCTCTCTAAATTTAATCGTAAATACGACGTTATTAATGCTTTTAATCTAATTATTAAATACTGTCGGGCGTGACGTCATGCCGTCCACGTGATCATTCAGGGACGTGCAGGGTCTGCAAATGAACACGTCAAGTAATACACGAGAGGAGTTGCGGTTTTGCCAAACTTCGCACGGACAAACGCTTATAGCCAGACGATTGGGATGGTAAAGTTATTATTATCTCGTTCGCAACACCTATCATTAGCAAAAATTTTACGAAATTTTCATGTCACACTTTATATACTGTTGCTAATTTTCTTTCCACTACTTCCCACGGGTAGGGTTGAACCGAAGACGGGGGATGAGAGAGAGTGAAGAGGAAGAAAAAAAAATACGAAGAAGAGGGGATGACTTCTTTGTTATTCCTTCGCTGACAACCTGATGGATTAAGATACTTCTGTCAATCAACGAAAAACTAATAAGTAAAATTATCTAGACGTACATCAGTTGCGGTTTAACTAAAGCCAGGTGTTAGAGATTTCTTACTCACTGCCAAAAAGTTAATAAACGATCTTTAGATCGTTTAAAATTAGCACGGGGCTATTAAGTCCGAGACCATTAGTAAAAAAAAAAATAAGAAGCCTCCATGTTTAAAATTCTGTCGACAATGGGTGACGAGGAAGAATCGATAACAGAAAAGACGACCCTCTTCTAATCGGATGTTTATGGTGCACGCTGCAGCTGCAGTAGTTGGATTAATGTGTGAATCAATCTGAATTTTTCCCCTCCGGCAGCTTGCAGCACATATTTCTACGTATTACTGATTGATCCTCTTTTAACCTTATAAAATAACTGCTAAGTATGGTGCCCAGAAACACCTTAAGCGATTGTTAAAAATTATCGAAATTTTATAAACCGAAATATTTTTTTGCAGAACCTCTCTCAAACATTGTTTATTAGTAGGATGCAATGAAGAATATATATAACTCTGCCGACAGCTTTCTCGTGCACTCGATTTTTCCTAGATTGCTCCTCATAGCTAATTTACTCACGCAATGTCAACATGAGCTACAAACTAGCAAGCCCACTTTAAGAAATAATTGCATGGAACTGTATTTACGCATCACGAACTGTTCGGAATGATACCAGAACGAATTAGATTATATCGAAAATATTTTGATGGTTCTTTCTGATGACCATAAAAAAAATAAAAGAAATGCTTTAAAATGTCAACATTCGAAGAATTTTCGCTGCATCTGCAGCTATTTTACACAAGCTAGCGAATTAATTGTGTATGTATATACATATAACATACATTTTACTCGTCATTGCTTATTACACCTATTAGCTAATGATATACCTGGCCAGAATTACGAATGTAAAGAATTTCAGGAAAAAAAAAACCTAATGGCATCTTTTAAGATGCAATTCATACTCGATATTATTCAGCAATTAATAACAGTTAGATGTTAGGTAGAGAGAGAGATTAAGGAAAAAGAGAAGAGCCAAACAAATTTCTCAAGGATCCGTAAGGTGTTATTAAAAAGAAGTTTCATTGTGACATGCGAGGGAACAATTTATATGAAAAACTGATATTGGATGCCTATAATTTTCTTCCTTCTTGATTCGGATATATGGCTCAATGCGGAAAAAATAACTGATTCAGACCGACAATTATACTCGAAGGCGAAAGGGAATATAAAAACACCGCTATGTGTGACAATTATAGATTCGATGAGGTATATCCCCTTTCGCCATACCCAAAAACCAGTCCTTTGCCAAAGGGGTTCGTCCCATACACCATTTGAAATGTAAACAGGACAAACAGTGAGCTTGGAATTAATAATACCCAATTTGTCGGAGTAATGGAGTCGGAGAGGGAAAATATTTCTCAGCCACGCAATTATTAAAATCACTGCTAAATTCTCCCCCCCCCATTTTTTATTTTTTTCTCTCTTTTCCTGTCGTCTAATCAACAAGATCGATAATTAGGTTTCTGTACCTGATGGAGCTTGTTAAATGACATTTAGTTAACAACTTTTCTTATTGGCAGGTGTGGTTATGATCTTTTTTTTCGATCTTTTAACTTTTTTAAATAAGTCTGAATAGATTAGAATGCTTCGGAGAACTAACTATTCGCATAGTAATTAAAATCTGGATTTACAGATCTGTAGACATCATGTTTGTTTGCTGAGTTTTGTAGAAAAATAGCCACAAAATTTGATAGTTTAATATAACAAACATTGAAGAGTATTATTCTTGATGGATTATATATGTTTTTATTTTTTTAAACGATTTTATTTCGACTTGTGTACATCACCTAACGGAAAAAAAAAAACAAAGGTATACTAACCAGTTGAGTTGACAGAAGTCGATTGGATGGCGAACCTAGATGAACAGAAATACCTAAGTACAACAGGGTTGCGAAAAACAACTGCCTGGGGCACCTATCGACCTATTTCTTCCCAAAATGCCAATAGAAAGTCATAACGAATAAATGTACCATGAGCTTGCAGAAAAACTATCCATTATTACGAACTTTATTAATAATTTCTGGCAGGCAAAAATAACTTTTTTTAGTTTTTATTTTTTTACCATCATCATCTCTCTTCTCTTGTTATAATGAACAAAAATTCTGGTTTGAAATTTTAATAATAATAATGCTTTAAAAAAAAAGAAGACAAAAAAAAAAATGACGAGAGGACTTAAATAATTTCAATTAAGAAGATTATGAATGGAGGATAAATTTTCTCGATGATTTACTATTCGAACATCAGTTGTTGCCGAGAAATTAGCGGAACGGAATAATAAATAGGCAAATGCTACCGTGTTATAATGATAATAATAATAATGACGATAATAAAAAGAAGGATTGAAAAATAAAGCGAGTTCAGTCAATTCCATTACGTCAAGAGCTTTAGAGAGATAGATGAAGGTAATCCTGTCAAAATTTTTCCACTCTATTGTCTTTAACGACATGTCCACCTCACGGGTCAAACTTAAATGAAGCAGCTTGGGGTCAATGACTTGGCACGGGTTAATTCGTTCCCTGTGTATACGTGTCGCGGCACAGCAACAGGTGTGCAGGCCAGGGGGCAAGGGGAGGAGACAGCATCAACCCCTTTGCCACTAACTCCATGGAATGACTAATTTGTTGACGTCTGACGTAATGACGTCTATAGAACCGGAGCGAATCTCTTTTTTGGCAATTAAAAGGCAACCAACACCACCTTCGATTGCGCTCTTAAAACCTATTGCTACAACAGAATGAGTTGTCAAATTAGCGTGTATTTTGACAGATTGAGATTATCGTTTAAGACCAGAAGGCGGTCAGATTCCATTAGAAGGTGAAAAGATGATCGGGACTCAATCAATATTGTGCCATTCTCTCTTTCTCCCCCCTTCCATCTTAGAGCCAACGGAAGCTCGACTATGCATCATCGTATAACTATGCCTCAATTACTGTGGGAAATGGGTGTTGTCGATAGTCTTGTTATCGGTTGGAGACAGTTTAAAAACGCATTATCTCTTAAGATACAATAAGATCCAATCTACTACTATAGCTTTCGGACCACCTTGGATATGCAGAGAAGCAAACGGATTTGTCATTTGATATTCCAATAACAACCAACACGAATATTAACAATATTTTTTTTATATTCATCATCTTTTTTTAATGCAGATAATGAATGGGTTTGTAGCCTTTAATTAAACGTCTTATCGCATTATTTTCCTTCTATAATTTTCCTTTTTTTTAATATACAGTTTAAGAATTCTAAAGTAATTAAATACCAAATTATTGACTTTGAGAAGAGGAATGAAATATTCATTAATAGGAAAAGATGATTGATTCTAAATTGGCGAATTAAAATAAAAGATTAAACGTGGTTAAACAGCGAGATCAGACGATCTATATTATCCTAAAAATTAAATATTATATATATATATATTAATGCCTTCGGGTTTAAAGAGCAAGTTTTGTATAGAGAAGAGAAAGTTTTACACAAAAAAAAAGAAAAAGATGAACTGTCATGCAGGAAATGGGTGATAAAAATGAGGATCCAAAGGCTGAATAATTATCAAAAAAAGGGTAACCTTCTCTAATCGGTTATACTTTTCATAATGACGACGTGAACGGTTTTCAAACAAGAAAAAGTTCCCGGGGGCGAACATTCAAATTAATAACTCTTCCAAATTAGAATTAATTAAAAATGAATAATAGTAGCCGAGCAAACAATTTACTCATTACGGAATACATTGTCTAATTCAAATCAATCTGCTCATTTAAATATAATTTTTATTATTATGATTAAGTAATCTCATTAACTTTCAACTCGATAAAAAATAAAAGAACGTTTATTAAACGTAAGCAGATAAAAAAATCGCATACAAGAGAACGTTAAAAATAATAATAATAGGATAAAAATTTAAAAGTTGTAGACTTAAATGTCAAATTTTTTTAACGTTTTTACTATTTCCAGTAATTTTTTTCCTATTAAGAAATATTTAAAAATTAATACTTTGATACGGCGTATATGTAAAAATAGGGGAGGAGAAAGCAACATTTCGCTTTCGTTGCTCGTCACATCCTATACATGACATTGCCTGATGCAAGTCGGTCATGAAAAGACATTTCCAAACTCTCATACAAAGAAAAAAAAACTAGCTGAGCAACACCCGAGCATGGGAGCAGCTAATATCTCTACGTGGTGCCCATCAGAGGTTAGATCTGATATCAGTCGGACTCTGTGACATGGAATCGGCCATTGTGTTAGCATTATACGCGAGAGATACGTGATACTATGCATTATTCTACAGGTAGCACTTCTCACAATCGCCATTTTCAGACTTATCCATTGGAACAAGATGCTTGACCGGTCTAACGTTTAATGTCTCTCACCTGGAGAATATAAAGACGCTGCTAATGGCTTGTTGTTAAACATTTACATTTGGATCATAATTAATCAGGAGCTTGTATAAATTAGAGAAAAATCTTTAAAATAAAAATAGATTAAGCTAAATTGATTTAAACTTTTTTTCTTTTTCTCTCTCCCTTCTCTTCTTTTTTTCTTAACTAAACTTATTAGATCGGCACCGTCAATTTGTTGTCGTTCGACATCTTGGAATAAAACAGTAATTAATCCCCTACGAACAGAAGAAAACATTGTTTTGCTCCCTCAAGGATAAACTGGTCTATTTTTAATTATGGTTCTGTAAAAGCCTACTAGTCAAGGCTTTCTGTACAGTTGGAGGGTTAAAAGTGAAGATAACATCGACGACATATAAAAATAAAAACGAAAAAATAAAAATAAAAAAACTTGGTCCCGATGTGGACTGCAACCTGTTGATTCAAATCAATGTTGGACAACCCACTTGGCAACACTATTCGAGTTTATTATTTTAAAGATTAGATCGTTGTCGTCAAATAACACACAAGTTAAGTTCCAGTTAAGTTTTAAAAACTAATAATTAGGTTCTACACGTAATTGGTCTTTATCCAATCAAGACGGCAATGAATCAGGATTAATTCTCCAAAAATTGCTAATTGAAATCTATAAAAAATTGTTTAGATAAACCGTCTGATAAATTTTTTTATCTCATATAAAATTTTTTTCTTTTTTTATCCCGACTAGAATTTTATATTCGAAGAGAATTCCGCCAAAGAGTTACCTTCAAAATTGATACGTATTGCGACTTTTTCTCCTAAAAAAAAAATTTTTTTTCGGGAGATTTTTACTAAACAAAATTGCTTTAAATTACCTTCGTTAAATTTTTATTTGATTGGCATCGTGTCTAGAATAAATTCTGGAAGAGTAAAAAAAATTTTTCTGTATGTTTAAAGGTATTAAAAGAAAAAAAAATTTGATTAAAAAAAATCAAAAATTACGTCCTCGGTTACGTTACACAATTTTGGATATTATCCAGTTATAAAACTATTTTAAAGCGTTACAAATATAAAAATTACGTCCTTCGTTGAATTGTGTAACGTTATGTAACGTAACGGACTTCTCGTACGTCTCTCTCTTTCTACATTTTAGAGACGAAAATTTATAGTTTTGAATAAATTTGGCTAGAGAACCTACAAATTCAGATATATTAAAGCAATAAATTATATGTTTACGTTATAAACAAGCGTACAAAATTGCAGTGTATGCTTTTCATCACGATTTATATCGAAATTGTTAGCAGGAACTAAAACAATGCATGCAACTTGCAGGGTTTTAAATGGCAGTAACTACTCTTCAAGAACAACTTTGCCTTCTTGAACTGTCCCGATTTTTAAGTCTCATTATTATTATTATTATTTTTTTTTTATCATTAAAACACGCACAGAGGGAAAAAATAATTTAGTAAATAATATTTTATATTGTTGCCAGTATTAAAAACGAGTGTGTGTGTCTAAAATTATTCTTTACGGTTAATTTAAATAAGTAACGCGAGATCGTTCGATTATTGTTATAATTAGGTAATAAATTACGGTTGAATTGATTCGATGTTGTCAACTGGCGAGCTACGATATGTTTTTGAAGTTTGGAGAACCCCGGCTATAATTTATAGAGGAGTAGAGCACATTAGTATCCCGGAGAGCGGCTTGCGATCCAAAACTTGTTTTGTCAACGGTTTTCTTTCCTAAACACCTGAACATTGGTTACGGTCGAGGTTGAACGGTAAGAAATATATGAATGGTTTCGTGACATCCCCGCAACATCCCTTGTCTTGTTTGGCCAGGAAGCAGAAAGATATACAATCAGTCGGTCATCCTCCTGTCACGGTTTTCGCATCTGGCATGTCAGGTCGAGCTGGCGTGATTTAGAGAGGGTCTTCGAAACCCTTAGAGATCTGTGTTGGCATCGTTTAACGTTATTGAAGTATTTTTATAGAAGGTTAACGACGTTCTCTCTGTCTCTTCTCTCTCCATTGATTTAAATCTACGATGAATAATAGCTTATCTTAGATGATAATTTGTTATGGGAGAAGGGGTACTCTTCCCAGGATAAATAAACCACTCGCCTCTTCCAAAGATTATTAGATGCGATAAGAAACTTTTAAAATCTGACTTATTCGGCTAATTTTTAAGCTATTTTTAAAATTTCTCTTCGTTATCGTTCCAACGCCAAATCGATATTTTGCGATAATTCTCATTTTGTTACGCGCTCGCTACTTATTGAAGTGTCATTGTTACGACTTAATTATTGACGCGATAAACAGCTTCGAGGGGTCGTTTTAATAAATTAAACCTTTTCGAAATTTAAAATATTAATTTTAAAGTTTAATACGGTAGAAATAATTTATTAGACTTAAACAGCTTTAATTAAAGATTCATCGGTGGTTAATGACTTAAGTGGAAAGAGTTTTCCTGCAGAACGGAGACGGGGTATATAAATATAAACCGTGTTTTGTAGTTGCTATTCTTGCCTGCCTGTGTATTAGCACGCAATACAATGGCAACTAACAATTAACCGTAACATCATCTACAATTAAGTACACAACAATCGAATCTTTTCGTTGACAAACAATGAGATCCCGAAGGTTGCAAGTTCACATCACCTATTGGTACATCATTGTTCGGCTCTATTGTTACATAGCGACAGGGTTACGAGCTCAGGCGATAGTTTTTCTTTAGCTTCTCCTCCGGGGGATGTGACTAGAGGTTACGGTCGTGTTAAATTGTTTCAACAGCTCACGTTTTCCCAGGACTGAACGACACACAGATGTTAACATCTAACCTGCGGGCTTGGACACAAGTATCGACACGCTATGAGAGAAAGAGAGAGAGAGGGGCACACCCTTTGATCATCTCCATCACTATTGCCAAATAGAGAAAGAGCGCGAGGCAAATGACCTATTGTTGACAAGGTAGAGGGGGGAGACAAACGTGACGCGTACTTTCCCCTTACTGTTCACACGTTCCCAAGTCCAATTATAGGCACCTGTGGAAGTGTTTGCCTCTAGTCGGATGCTATGCCTGGAGACACTCCAGTAGCCAAACAGCTTTCCAAAGACAAAAGTAATAAAGGTTGAATCGTCAAAAGAATACATTTCGTGTCTACAGCTATATCTTACGATATCCTTAGTCATGCAATCTAAAGATCTCTTTAAGAGTTCCAAAGCTCTTCGGTATGACCTAATTGCATTAAGTCAAATAATCGTGACTTTGGCAGAATTAAAGTTCATCTATTCAGTACATTTGTAAGAATTCTTCGGAAAATTTTTTTCTTCTTTTTCTCCTTACAGTAAAAAATGACTATTGTTTGAAGTTTCACATCACCAGTTACGCGTGCAAGACTTAGTCCTCCTCAACTCGTAATTTCTAAGACGTATAGCCTTAGGACTTTTAAAAAAGTCTACAAGAGTTACCTTCAGAATACGAATGTTATTTTTTGAAAGTCTTGTTTTTCAGGTGTTTAAATTTTGTCTGGATGCCCTTTATCCTCCTAACGATACGCGGTATATAGCTTGAGGACAACACCACTTCTTTATACAGTCTGTGCAATAATCTAACTCACTCAATGACTCCAGATTTTTCACGATCATCATCATCATCAATCCTCTAAAACTAAAGTTCTAGAACGATTTAATTAAGATTATTCTAGTAGGTCACATAAAGACGAAGATGTATTTTTATCCCAAAGGCCTCTGATGGCGGACAAGATATCCCCTTACTTAAAATTCAATATAAAATATTGCGCAGCAATTTGTTAATAATAGCATTCAAGTATTATTTGGTAAGTTCGGAATGAAATCGTCTGAGCCTAATGGTTTAAAGGTGTGTTTAATGGTAGCCTATTAAGCCCTACGGTAAAATTAAATGTTACAATAATAGTGATAGAGTTATCTGTATAAGGGCTTCGGCATAACTACAAAAGGAGGAGTTCGTTCCTCGGGGGCCACCATCGCAACACACTCACTACAGATTGAACAATTTACCTTCGTGAATTATAAAAATGATATATTACGAAAAAGTATCGTGCATTATTACCTTAAACCTATTAAATCATCATAGAGTTTCGGCCTTCTCATCCAGGAAGTCTGCAGCACCAAAACAAAAAATAAGTGCACTGTTAATTGCGATTTTTCATCAGTCGTCTCAAATTACCAATTTATTAACTGGTTTCAGTTATAAAAATATCGAAAATTTAAACAGATTTATTAATCATATTCCAAGTTTTAAATTTAATTTAGTGATAAATGCGGTTATGCATCGTAAAGAAAAAAAAACGAAGGCTTAGAGTCATTTTTTTCCCCGAGATGGAAAGGTTATCGGTTAAAAGAGGAGGAATTTAATCACACATAAACAGGGATTCCCCTCGCATTAAATAGAAACATGTCAAAACGTCAATAAACGAGTTTAAATGATAAATTTAATGCAAACAACTTTTAATTTTTATACATTTTATTCAAGAGCGACAGAGGGAAAGAGAGAGAGATTCTCAATAAACCAATATGTCTATAACTTTTATAGATCTTGTCCATTTTTCAATGAAAGCCATTAAGAATCTTAGACAAATCATTGGATTGGTTAATTAATTTTTAACTGGAGACTTATTATCATCTAACAAACATGTCATAACATAATTTGCTTTATTGAGGTGCCGAATTGATGTATGAAGATGAGACGGTCCAGGAAATCTCTTTTCATATTTATCCCTACACTGAGGGAACATATCAATCATATCAATCTTTAATTACTAGTGATTACTTATGTAAAATTAATGCTAAAAAGCATTACGCTGCTATTGTCACACAAACCTGTTCTTTGTTACTATTCATCTGTAGCACGAATCAATCGGGTTTTTAGTTTGGGGGACTTTTTAAAAGCACTTAATTAGCGACGAATCGCCATTAAAACCGCAATCATGGCGCACTTCGCGACACTTTTATTAAATTATCAACAGATCTCCAGCGTTGGAAGCAATTTGGATCTCTCTCTCAGTTCATTTTTTTTTTTATTTTTTTTTATCTATCCTTCTCTTCTCCCCTTTAAACCCCTACATCTGGTCCATTTAGGCGTTGCCTCGGGTTCACCATTCGATCTGTTGGTTTATTCATGAGTATTTTCCCCGTCAAAGAAGTAACCTGGGGATAAAAATGAATGCTACAAGAATGTTAAAAGGAGTGGGTGAAGTTTATCTGTGGGATAATTCCAATAGCTAACAATAATGGTGCTTACAGCCATTGTAGTTTGAGGCCTTGGGATAATATGTGTGGCTCCATATCCACTTAATGATTTAACGATAATGCCCCCAACACAATATTCTACCGGTGTTTTATATAACAAATTTTTAAGACGTTACAAAATTAAAGGGAGGGAGGGAGAAGGAGCGAAGGAAGAAAAAAACTATTCTCCTCAAACTCTCATAAATTTATATCAAATTTGCATGATAATAAATTAAATAATTAGAGGACGGTCGAGACAAGCCCAGCCTTAATTCCCCCAAAAAAAAAATTTAGGCTACTTGGATGAACTTAAGTAGGTCTATTTAAAATGCACGGGCTGATTTTTCGATGATAAATTTTTTTGGGCTATCTAAAGTAGTCTAATTATTCAGTGCTCTATTCGAGACCAGCAAGAATTTTCGCGCACGTCTCGGAACGGATTCAAAAATTTATATATATTATGTATCTACATAAAAATACAAAAATTCTATTGATCGCAGTCGTTCAATAATGCAACATAATTATAACTTTAGCCATTAGATCTACTAAGGAATTGTGTTAGAACCTATAATTAGTCAAACAACCTCTTCTTCCCTCTTAAGTCGACACGGATAAATGACTTAAGCAAAATTAATTTGAAGTAAAGTGTCATATAATTATTCGCTTTATTCGTGACGATAAAAAAAATACGAGAAAAAATTTTTCCAACATTATCAACTTAAATAACACAAATTTAAAAAAAAAATTCATTACTACGACTCGACTTGTTTTAATGGCTATTAAATGAAACTTAACTCATTTCAGTTTTATTGGAGTACATCTCATATATACTGCATATATACAAGAGCAATAATTTACTGTTAACATGCCATTAAACACAAAATATTACCTATTTTTCTGTTCTATTAATGTTAATAGGTTTGCAAAGTAAACATTTTAAAAACGTGAATTTTTAAAGAAGCGCAAAAAAAAGAAAAACAGTTTTATCTCGATAAAACCGAAAGAAAGCAATATAATGAATTAATGTTATGTTTAAAAAAACTGCCTTCTGATAAGCCAAAAATGTAAAGAAGCTATTAGAATATCTACTAATCATTATTATTTTTTTATATATTATTTTTACTGATTAGTATCAGAAAAGAATCCTTTAATCAGTTTCCTGTTAAGATAAACACGTTTAAAAAATGGCTATAATAACTTTATTTCTCTTTTTCTTACAGCAGATATTCATTTGGGCGGGGAACCACTTGCAGAATTTTTTTTCTTCTTCTTCTTTCTTTTCTAAAACGTCTAATGCTATATAGCATAAGTAAATTGGTACCAATCGGTCACGTTCGACGTTCTTAATCTTCGGAAGCCCTTCTAATTCTGGGGATCACGCTAGATCGGGACAATCGAATGACCGACTGAGGAAACAAAAGGAGGAAGAAAACAGAACCACGCAAGTAGCAATTGTAATTAGAGACGACCCAAACACGCAAAGCTGTGTGCTACGTGGGTGGTAACTAATTCAAAACAACTGGAGCTCCTCTTTTTTTTATAACAGAAATTGGTTAAAGGTATTCTCCCATTGTTGGAGCACGTGTAATTTAGCATAATCTAATTGGGATAGAGTAGGAGAAGATCTTCACGTTTGTGTGTGTGATGATAGGCTTTGGTGCATAACCCCGTGTTTATGGTGGCACAGGAAGACACTGCAGCTTTCGATAACGGTCTTTTAATAATGTCATTAGGAGCAGGCGGATCCGTTTGATGTAAATCGCTCCATTTTTAAAGAAAAGTACGCTTTTTCTCTTCCACTAAAATTTTCATTAAAACTTTATCCAAATTTTTTTCTTTTTTTTTGCAAATCCGCTTTTGAGGGGGTCGATTTTTACGCCCCCTTTTCTTATGCATATATTATAGAGGCATCGATGAAACTAAAACGAACATTATATACTTATTTATAATCCTATTATAAGCACGAAGAGATCTATCGGTGGAAAAAACGTTCCATCATCCCACTCGTTCACTTTAAAATCGAATCCAGCATCGAATTAAGTTTAGATAGCTATTCTACGTCATCCCCGCAGATCAAAAAGTTTAGAGAGAAAAATTCATGAGACAATCTAGAAAATGAGAAAATAAAGTGGATGGCTATATGGAGGAACAACGGAACAGGAGGAAGTCTCCAGTGATAAGTTATTGAGTCCAATGTCTATCTTTCCAGGGACTTGACAAATAACTGGGGATACTCGAGGGAAGAGCCTGGCGCCATTCTACGTTTTCTCATGAAGCTAGTAAAATATCTACAATATTCACTGCCGAAAGGGTAGTATTAAAGTTTGAGTTCTCCTTTAGGCAAACATGGATCCATCCTGTTCTTCATGATGGATGCGTCAACTTAATACTTATTCGAGAAAAGAACTCTTCGTGATTGATCCGCTACAATACAGAATTATATATATAAAATATATATATTATATATATTTTTTCTGCACTTGATTATAAAGCTTATCAAAATCTCTTCTCTTAAATTAAATTATTCAAATTTTTGCGATTTTGTCAATTTAAAATGCTTTCGATTAGGATTTTCTTAATGGAAATTGAGAGGGGAAAAAAATGCAAATCAAAAGAGAGACTTTATTGAATTCGAAATTTTCGTTTCGTCATTAGAAATTGCAAATTTGTACATCGAACTGTCAATTGGATTTGCTGCAGAGAAAGAGAAAAAGAGATTGCTTGAAAATATTTTACTCCTCAGCTTCCATTTACTGCAATGTGCAGTTTAAAATCACTACTACTTTTAAATTATTATTATAATTATTATTTGTACTGTTTATTAATAAATTACTGAGATTAATGTGTTTTCTGGCTTGTGTTGGAATATTTATACTCGTAAAAAAAATACGTTTAGTATAAAGTATTAAAGGAAAACAGACGATACCATTTGTATGAAGACTTCTGGGTAGAAGCATCATTAGGCAGACATTATAGAGAAGAGAAGCAACGTCAAAGCTCAAGGGAAGCCACGTCAGAATCTCTCGAGGGGATGCCAAAATCCTCTAGAGACGTAATACGAGCACCAGAGAAGGGAAGGTCCAACTTCTCCAGTTACTTCAAGTCTGCGAGACTAGTACAAGGCTGCAAGAGGTACGCATAACTGACTACGCACTTACCGAGAATGACTGTAATCGAAACATTGACCATTCATCCCGAATTTCCGGTTCCAAAAAAAAAGTATATATATATATATATATATATAGAATATAAGTTATTCTACTTCTAAGAAGAAAGGATACAGTTGCGTGTTTTGGTTTCAATCATAAATTCAAATTTTAAGATTTACCCTGCTAGTTTTTTAAATAGTAACACGTCTCGAAAGGATGTTGAAATACATAAATTGGACAGAAAAGTAGTCCTGTTGCTGCCCTGATTAAACCTTTGATAATAAATATCGGAGCATCATCGTGCCGTCCACAAATTGCATGCAGGAAAACGGGTAAGAAAAATACTGTAATAAATCACTAACAATGAAAACTGCAAACAGAATTCAATAAGTTCTGCTTCAATATACGTATAGAATTTATGTTAGCGATATTGGAATTGCCTTTTTTTATATTAAAAAGATATTATTCAAATGCTTTTATACCAATAGAGAAGAGAAAAATATCTTTAATGGATGATATCTTAAATAATCACAAAATTAACAAGCAAAGCACGAATTTTTTTATGGTTTCATTATAAAATATGTTTAGCAGAATGTTTATAACTCACAAACTATTATATTGCTATAAAAGAATTGTTTAAAACATTATTAACTAATGATAACAGTCAGAAATGCATGCAGTACATGGTTATTAAAGTTCATAAAATTTTTCAAAATAATTGAATTGTTTTCAGCATTACCTTCCAAACTTTGATTTATGAGAATTGCAGTTTATGTTTTTAAATTTTTACTAGTTATAATTTTCTTTTATTGGATACAACTAAATGCAGTTGTTTCGAATAACGTTAGGTTCATTTAGCATCTCATTAAAGAGTAAGTGTTGCCATCCTATATATAACTTTTTTCGTATTTTTCCCCAAGGATGACTTTACTCGAGGATAATTCAGTAGCCGTCTTACGGAAAGAAATTAATCCAGGTTTGTTTTTTCTTCTTCTTTCTTTGGATTAACTCGGGCGATTTTAGAATAAGATCGCTTCTAGACTTCAATTCGACACCTTTGCAAAGATTCCAATGGGAGTCGCATGGCCTGTGGAATTATGCAAATGGTGTTGGTTCCCATGACGACGAATGGATCTCCAAATCACACCTGCGTGATGTTTGGACATTTTTCGCTCAAAGCAAAGTGGATTTGAGGAAGAATGCAACATTTGGATTCTTTTCCAGCGCATTGCTCGAACTAATGATTAAATATGGAATATCTCGGACAGTTTTCTTTCCCCGTCGGGAATTCGTTTAGTCAGACTAAAACAGGGTATTTTTTACTTTTTTTTTTATTTCGTTCCCTCGATACAATCAGATATTCCAACTTTTTTTTTTTGCGCTGCAAATTCTCGCAATTAAAGAAAAAAATATTTTATATACGATCAGTTTTTTTCTCGTTAAGACATTCGAAACTAAAAATTTTTATTAAAATCTATAAAAAACGAAAAGAAGAAAAATCCAGAATCGAATGCACAAGTTCGTTTTTTAATTTTATTTTTTATGTATTTATTTAAGTTTTAAGTTAAATTATTGTGTTTAAAATGTGATTTAAAAAAAAAATTTAAGCGTTTAATCTGGCAGCTATGCAACCGATAACAAGTTTAGTATCAGAACTTAAAATTCACTTCCAAAATTCTCGTACGGAATACGAGATATACTACTGCCTGTGGCAGACATTTTTCCTTGATCGGTATATTTCAGTATTCTTCGGTTGGAACTTTGAAAACAGAACCACCACCTGCCAGTTAACATGCCTCTAGGTCATACCTAAGCTCGTCTACTTTCCCTTTATCGCCGTTTGTGACGTCATTTTACTTAAGAGATAAAAGAAAATTCGACTCCTGTGTCAATCACGCGAAATTCCGTTTTTTATTCACACCCGTAAGAGGGAAAAAAAGGGGCAGCGCCTTCATCAGTTCGTCTTATGTGTGTCAACTGTTTTGTCAAAGGACAACGGTAACGAGTAATGGGCGGAGAGAACAGAAGTAATATGACCGCCTACACCTGTTGATACCTGTCAATAAATGTAGTCAAACAGGTATAAAAGAATACGGTTGGGTGATGGAAATTCGAGGTGTTTAGGTTACAAGTTTTCAAAATTTGTTTAGATTTTGTTAACTTTTTAACGCCTTCTTAGAATGTTTGATACCTAAACACAGGCATGGGGCATCTATGTAGGTCTGAATACAGGTTATTTTAGTATGGGTTTTTATGCGTATCGTACCTACCTACATTAATTAAAAATTTTAAACTTCCGGCATGTCTAGTAATCCAGGAAAAGAGGGAAGGGTGGGTCTGTTTACGATTGTTAAACAGATCTGATATTTTATTAGATATTAAAAAAATAATACATAACTGCTTAAGATTCTTTAGGGTGGAAGTTTCGAGACAAAGTAAAAAAAAATATGTGAATTAAATCACCAAAACAAGAATTTAGTTCTCAAAAATTAAGTTAAGTTTTTTAGTGTCTAAAGGAAAAAATGACGTTTTGGGGTCTGAAAAAATTATTTTGTGGTGCGAAGGTGAAAATATAATGTTTTTGGGGTTTGAAGAAAAATGGTTTTTGTGGTTTGAAAATAAAATATATGATATTTTGGGGTGTGAAGGAAATGGTTTTATGGTCTGAAGGTAAAAATATGACATTTTGGGGTCTGAAAATAAATATATGATAATTTGGGATCAGAATTTAAAAAATATATTTTGGGGTCTGAAGAAAAAAATACGTTTGAGATCTAATAAAAATAAGAACAAGACTGAGAGTTTAAGTTGGGTTAATTTGTGAAAAAGTTTCGCTTAACACTTCACAAAAATTATAATCAGATAAAAATCAAAGCTTATAATTAAATGAAAAAGTGAATCTGGTAGATCTTTCCCTCGGATGTCGACGTGTTAACAATATGCCTAATTAGCAAATACAAGTCGCTGTTATTCTCGTCAACCAAAACTATGATCGATGAGAATCACGTGACGACTTGGTCTGATGTGGGAAAGGCATAATTACAGACGAAAACGCGAAGGGAGGAGAGTTCACGTCCTTTTTTTAAATATTCGAATAAATACCATTGCTTTCATCTACGACTCTCATGTCTTTCCTAAGGACGAAAAAAATGATAATAATAATAACGGTTTTTTTATTAAAAAAAAGCGCATGCCAGTATGTCTCGCAGGCTAATAACCCAATCGGAGACCTTAATTAAAATTTTAAAAGTCAAACTTGTCAACTTTTGAAGCAATTAGGAAAATTACAAGTCTCGCAATAATTATAAAAATCCTTAATTGGATCGATTAGTTGGGAAGAATTTATGTCAGCACTCGTATATATTTTTTCTTCTTCTGTTTTCGGTACTGGAATGAATATAAGAAGCATGAAATAAAGATTTTTTGAATAGAAAACTTGTCGTAATTTTTAATGTATTAAAATGAGCACCAGTGCAATAAATCTAAAGTTTTTATTAACAAGTTACGTACATAATATAAAACAATACGTCCGAAAAAATATACCTAAAACAACATTACATTATAAAGCAGATGTATTTGACAGTTATGAATAGGTCTATTACACCTTTTGAATATTTTAAAGACAAAGTAGAATAGAAAATGGATATTCAGGCAAGACAAGTTGGGTTTCGGCATCTAACGCATGGCAGCAGCTACTTTTTTATTGTATTTTTTGAGGTTAAATATCAATTTTTGTGCTGCGAAAAGACTCGATTCTGGTGTTGGTTTCGTAACGGGCGTAACAGAATGAGAAGAGGATGATATTGCCTATGATGACATGACCGTCCGCAAAGGGATTGTGCGGTGCCACATTGGACGTGACATAGCCGCTGATGATCGTCGTACGTCCCCTTTGGAATACTGCGTGACGTGACAACATCACTCTAAACCAGAATTAGCGATGTTGCATTTTGGTGCAGTAAGGAGTAAAAACCAATATCGAGATGACGAGAGTTTTTTTTTGGTGCGATCTATAACAGTTTAGTGCCTCATCCAGTAGAAAAAAAAGGACCCTTTCTACCGAGTAACAACTGCATTCAATTGAATTAAATTGAATATCGATAATTATATCGTAATATCGAGATGACGAGAGTTTTTTTTTAATGCGATCTATAACAGTTTAGTGCCTCATCCAGTAGAAAAAAAGGAACCTTTCTACCGAGTAACAACTGCATTCAATTGAATTAAATTGAATATCGATAATTATATCGGCACGCAACTTCAATGTGTCTAGGATAAATAAGAGTGATAAGGACACTCCTAACACGCAGAGGAATTCCAACTAGAATCATCACGATAACATTCAATAACTGAAACATTATTAAAACTTAATTCGAATTAATTTTTATCACGCGAACCCCCAAAAATGCTTAAATAAAAGTCACGATTCTTAAGCCGTAAGTATAATTAAGAAGGATAGAGAGAGAGAGAGGAGAGAGTGAATAATTGTAAAAATTATTGACACGATAAGCATCTGAGGTTTTTGATCAATTAGAGATCGATAATAAAATTAAAGAGATTTTTTAAAGATCGAGTTTAACCAGTCGGGCATTGTGCCTAACACGAGCTCTAAAAGACGATTTTTGTTTAGTGGGAGAGGAACGGGTACGGGCGCAATTAGATAGTAATGAATATAAATTACGCGCCGGGTAAACAACAGAAACGTAATTAAATAAGAAAGCTAGACATCTGTTGACGGAAAAATAAGTCATTAAAGAGGCCGCTAATTGTTTACCCTTAAATGGTGACGTTGATAAAGTCTCAGCAACAGTCGATGTGACATCCACCTGCGCCGTTTGCGCTCGGCATTTAACGCCCGCTTTCTCCCTCTGACCCTTCACCGCTCTGTTAGAGAGTACCGGCTCGACCAGCTAACTATACACAAGTGAACTTCCTACCTCCATTCGGTGTCGTCCTGTCTTCGGTAGGCGCGTGTTGATCCTCTTTACTGTCTTCGTCGTCTTCCATTTCGTCACCTAAACATAGAGACACCGGGCTGATTAACGGGACACTTAAAGTAGCAGAAGAACCACACTTAATGGGCGACGTGGATCGGCTTGTACTTACGTTTCAGAGCTCTCGGTTTGGCTTGTTTACGCCGAGACATTATCCGTCCGTTTCTAACGATGTCACCACAACGTTTGCCTGCCGTAGACTGGGGTTCTGGTATTCAATATTCGTCGACTACCCTGTGCCACGTCACAGAGACAATGTCTCACGGGGAGCTTCCACTCCCGTAGGAAATGAATATACGCATGCTGGCTGGTAAGGCTTGCAGCACCCAGGAATAACTACTGGATCGACCGGCTGATCTTCAGCCAAACATATTCCGTACCTAAAGACACACGCGCACACTGTAGACCCATGGTGCTGGACCACCTGGTTTGATGTTTTTTACTCCACTATATCTCTCGCTGGCGGTTGAACTGCCCTCCCTTGTTCTCCCACGGTGTCTTGCGCTCACACTCCAGCACACTTCGGTTTCTCTTTCCCCTCTCACTCGCTTGGTCGCAGCTTCCGGTCATGCGCACTGCCTGCCTCCAGGTGTTGGGGTATGTAAAGCGACTGAGTTTCGTCCTTGTCCTTGACATTCGGACGTCGCTTGGTCATCTTTCTGTCGACAAACCGAACATTTTTAACTTTAACCATTTTTATTTTAACACTTTTTTTTATAAATATAATAAATTATCTTAGAAACTATCGCATTCTATTTTATTATCATCCGCTACGTAATATCTCATTTTTTTTTTTTTTAAGCGATAAGGATAATAAAGATAAATCACGAAATGCCTTATTCTTTTAGTATTACTTTGTCTTTTTTTATTATTATTATTATTATTTTTTTATTTTTGTTTCTTCCTCTCCTCTTTTAATAATAATCGCTTCTTCTTTGCCTCATTTAACAGGAGTATCCATAAACGAAAAATTTCAACACGGGGTTGACAAGCAGCGAAAACACAATAAATACTACTTACTCCTTTTTTTTAATCAGACAACATTACTTCCGATGACATTTTTATGCAAAACATAATGGATGCGTCACAAATGGAAAAATTCTTCCTTAATAAAAGCTACAGCTTTATACAACTCTCGCAAGATTTTGCCTTTTTTTTCCAATATCCGAGAAACGTCTTCGAGAACTTTTTTATCTCAATTTTAATACTGGCGCATAACCATTCATCAAACGAATATTATTATTATTTTTTATTATTTTTTGCATAATTTAAGCTATTCGTCAATTATTAAACGTTAAAAAAAGGGGCCAACGTTATATCCGGTTACAGAAAACAGTAAATAATATTGGCCTTTTACCAAACTCTAAATTCTGTTACGCTATTCTTTTGTGAGGACTTTGTGCGCTGTCTCTCTCTCCTCTCTCTAACTGCAGGTATATAGAACGTCGCAGTATATATACAGATATATATATACAACGATTAAAAATTGCTAAATAGTTAATAATGTTAATTATCTCAATGTAATAATTAATCTAATGAGGTGGCAAAATTAGTTATGGAAGACGATTAATTCCTGATTTCTAGAGTCGTCTCTTGATATTACAGGACGAATTACATGTTAGACAATTAAATAATCGCTCAATGATGGAATTGAATCATAATCAGTTTTAATGTCGTAATTAGGTAATTAGAGGAAATGGATAGCAAAGAGAGAGAGAGAAAATTTATAGCTCTGAATGCGTCTATAAGACGAGCCACTTATTGATTTTTTTGTTGGTTCCAGTAAAGAGTTTTAAGTTTTTGTTTGTTTTTTTGCGAACTTTTGTACTCATTGGTTTGTTAAATTAAAATCTTTCTTTTTGTGGATGACCAAGAACGTTAATAATCTGCTCGCTTCAGCGAGTTGCAGACAACAAACGCGTCTAGACCGTAACAATTTGAAATTTTGTAGTATACGTCTATATATATATATATCGGGCTCGACACAAAAGAACTTAATGGAGAGAGAAAAAACTACAGTTACGACTGCTTCGTAAAATCGTTAAAGAAACGTCTCTGTTGTCTGGCGTAAGTTATATATACAGTATGATACATCTAACTGGCTTCGAAACCGCTGGTCTTACAGGTATTTTTATGACAGCGACAAAGAGCCTACAGAATGATGGGTTTTCTTAATTCATTCAACGTTAAAGTCGATCGTAAAGAGAAGAGTCTGATTTTTTTTTTCTTCTCTCTCTTTTTTACCTCTCTCTCTCTCTCTTTCTTTTGCATTCTTCTGCGGAATTAATAAATGGAAAATGGCCGAGAGGTGTCATTTCCAGCAGTCGGTAGTAATGACCCCTGGCGGTAACAATACGAACTATTCTATGGAAGTTTCTACAAAAGGTCACCTTAGGGATGCCATCAGCTGATTGATTTACTGAAATTTCTCGCATTGCTCTTTCCAATCTTAATGGTTTCCAATGACGTTCTGGCTGTAGCGGCACAGATAAGAAACTTTTACTGCCACGCAGTTAATATACACACACATACAGTTTACATTCGGCGCTTCGAAAAAAAAATTTTTTTTCTTCCTCTAAGTAGCGTTCATTGCCCAAAAAAAATTTCTCCTGGACTTTCTGATGAGTTTGACAAATCTTTTTACTTCTTCCATCTTCTGAAGAAACTTCATCCAGTTTGGTTTGTATAATTTTTTTCCTGTCTGTACTTCCAGTTCGCAATAAAATTCAAAACGCGTTAATTACTTCGTTAACAAAATATTTTGAGAAGTAGAATTATTGGTTGAATGAATATCTTGCTGGATTCGTGTACCAAGTTAATATTTTTTTCTTTTTTTTAAAAGGGACAACTACATTTAATATTTATGAGAACCATTAAAAATGATTTTTCGTGGACTTACAATGTCCGCTATGATTATTATCAGTTTATTTATAAAATTTGCGTTGCCGGATCAAAGAATCATTAATATTTATGTGGGATTTTTTCTCAACAGAGGGAAGCACCATCAAATGCGAACACAACTCATTTCTCCTCTTTCATCACCCACAGCATCTCTCTCTCACTCCTAATGCATACTGCGAAAATTTTCTCATTTTTGTTTTAGCGCTTTAAATGAACGTTAAACCAGATTAAGGTATTTTTATACATAAAAAGCTTAAACAAACACGTCTAATACTTATATTAATTAGTTTCCTTATTAAGCTGGGGAAAGAACATTATCGCCAATAATAAGCACTAATGCAATAAAAATCGTATTATTGATACAAAAACTTGACATTCTTTCGTCTTCGAATGAGAATGCAAGACGGACACCTTTTTAAGTGTCTTAAATGTATGTAAAAAATCGAGGAAAGATTCCGATGCAAGTACGAAGATTTAAACGCCATTAAATGAACAGTTAACGATAATTCTCGTCTTAGTAATGCCAATGAACGATTGGCACTTAATAAAGGCCCAGTATCGAAACAGGCTTACTTAACTCGGTTAGTAGCATAATTTATAAAGATTAGCAGAGCCAATTAAAGATAATCAGTCATGGGTCATCTATCAATACAGGTTTTCTGCTATGGATTACAGTAGTTCGGAGGGGTGGAGGAATATGACAGAAGAGACACCTTCACAGACGCCTTCTCTTGCCGCATTGGCATGCTGAAAGGTGATTATAATCAAATATAAATGACAATTAACAGGGGGAAAACCCTTAGTTGTATGTCAATACCTTTCGGAATTATAATTTGCCTGGTACTAACTGCCTTACAATGTCGAAGAGCTCTTTAATAGAGCCATCTTGTTATCCGACCACATAACGTGGTAGCGTGGATATACAACAGGTTAAAATTTGTGTATCTCTTCAGTTAGATTATTTAAAAATAAAATTGTACGTCGGTTCGCTTCTATGAGTGAATATCTTTCTTATTATTTTTTTATTTTTATCTTTTTTGAGTTCGTTCATTCATTCTTCCGTCAGAATGTACTGAAGTTTTAGAATGCGAGTTATCAATACAACGATGGAAGAATTCGATTATCTAATTTAAAAAATCTGCAGTCGATGAAAAATTTATGACGTCGTTCAAATTAAAAAAGGAAGAAGAAGAAAAAAGAAGAAGAAGAATAAAGATAAAATGATTCCGTTCGGAGAAGGGGGTAGGAAAATAATGGACAACCCTAATCGAGTAAAGTAGTCAATGCCCCACATCGAAGGCATCTAGAACAGGCGTCAGTTGGCGCTCTTCGCCACCCAGGGAAATCATGGCAATCGATCAGGAGACGGAATCCCCACCCCAGTGTCTCTTTCATCCCTGAGGAACACGCCAGATAGTCAGGAGACAGTTAGAAAAAAGTTTTCAATTTACAGGTTAAAGTCGAAGGCAGCCCCGTAAAGATTTTCTCAACCACCAAAATTCGTCTTTATTTGTCAACCACTTAATGCCTAGAAACGAAAGCGTACAAAAATCAGAGGGCATTAATCTCGGCCAAACTCTTCTCAGGGTGCATGATTCCGAATCTATTGTTCTCCGCTTCAAACCAATTAGTTCAAAAATCCTGCCGGAGGGTTATTAAAAAAATCGGACATTTTTACGAGCCATTTTGTTTTCCTTGTCTCTTTCCCCTTCCTTCCGTTCTAACTTAGTCTGGGAAGTGGTAAAGAGATGATTATGGCTTCTCTGCAATGACTAAATGCTTCATTAGGCTGCACGCCATGCACTCTTACGTATATGCGCGCACATAAAAAAAGAAGAAGAAAAAAAATATGTATTCTCATTGCGAGAACATATATATATATATATATATATAGTCTCTAGTCTGCTATCACGCTATTGGCACAATCAAAACAGCTTATACGTTTAAACGTGATGGATGAAAAAACGTTTATGCGTGTTTCACGTTTATGTAAAGCATGGCGAATTCGAAAGGACACCTGTCGAACTTTCTTTTTAACAATTTAATTAATGAGCCGAAACGTTTAATAAAATTTTCAGAAGGCTTATCTATCTTTCAAGCAACCTTTTATAACTTAAGTCAGCGTCATTAATTGATGCTAGCCAAAACAAAACCAGTTGGAATACTAAAATGAAAAATGATGTTTCAATAGCTTTTATAGGGTTAGTTCGAAAATTAAGCTGGCTTATTATTATTATTTTTATTTATTTATTTTTTTAAAAGGTTAACTACCTTCTTCCCTCCGTTGTTTTATTTTTTAAAGCATAAAAACTGCGGGATTAAACGAGTGTTTTATTTTATTCCAAGACAGCTTTTTATAATTTTATTCAAACTCGATTATGTTTTTCTACGAGTCATCACTTGTAAAAATGTATTAAAGATGTTTTGCTAAGGCGTGTGTGTGTTAAGATGAAGCGCACAGGTAAACCTGACCTTACTGCGAAGAGTTTGTTCTTAAAGGACGGTCAGTTTAAATGGATTAATGTCTGATTAATCATGATTGACGGGAAAAGAGACGGTACTGCGTCATCATTTATCAACATGACAAATTTAGGGAGCAGTTTGTAATCATAAGGATTATAATTATTGTAACTCGCTTTGGTGAAGTTAACGCAGAGAGGGATTAAAAAAAAATAAAAAAAAGAGGTGGAAGTAAAACTGCATATTCCGAGGAGTTTGATTTTAAAAAAAGAAATAAAAATTATATTATCTTATCTAGAATTAGATATCCGTTTCATTTTCATGAGAGTTTTTTAATGGGTGAGGTCTCTTGGGTTCATAATTTTTATCTGATGGCAAACATGTGCGATGTTTATTGATCTAATGCTTGATACTAATGTTCTTCGGGATTAAAGTAACCTATTCTTATATAAATCTTATATAGATATGTATATATATATTTTTTTTATTCGAATTTTATGTAAAAATTTATAAAATGGTGGAATTTTCTTCCTGGTTGCGTATCAAAATCTAATACTTTCTTGCAAAATGACACGTATCCCTATATCAAGTAAGATTGAAAGAATTCGGATCAAAAGCGACATTATTTTATAACTCTCGGAAGCTTTAAATTTATATTGTGAGCGTATCAATTTTGCAAAAATAAATAGAACAGCTCTAAAATATAAAATACACCATAAAATATATATATATGTATGTAAAAAGATGCCAAACTGACATATCTCTCGACGTATGCAGTATAATATAAAAGATATATTCGGATTTAAAGCTTCCTTTTAAAAAATTGCGAAAAATAAAAACATCACGATTCGAGAGTAAAAGGTCGTTAGATGATTCTTTTATTGCTCAGCAACGTAAATAATTAAAGAATATTAATCTTTTGGGAAGTTTCGGCTCGACGTAAAGGCGACAATTCTTAAGCGGATCATTAGTGTCTACTTAAAAATCGTTAAAAAATGCATGGCTGACAAAAATAATACAAATTAATACACTCGCGAAAGAAGAGAAGAAAAAGAAAAAAAAAAACTTTGCAAAGTAATGGCTCTCGGAATGCTTCCATGATAACATTTTTGTTTAAAAGGAAAATATGAAAATGTAGCTTATTTATTATTCCGCAATCTTAGCTTTCTAGCGGTCTAATAAAATTCTTGTCAGTGTAAAAGTTACATTATGAGAGACAATGGGATGAAAAAAATAGTCATGGAAGCATTTTTTCTGAAAGTGGTTTATCATGGTGGATGGAATTCACATAGGAATACACAGGAAGATTCTCCCAGAAAGGAATATATATACCGTACAAAGTTCAAGCCCGATTTTCTAAAGGGAAAACAGCTTTGAAAATCTAACATCAGTGGAGTTGAAAACTTCTTGTATCGGAAAAGTAAGATGTTTAAAAATAATAGAATTTTCCCTTGGAGAGATAGAAAGTTTAAAATCATATTCTTATCTTGAACTAAATGCCATTAAACACGCGTGAAGAAGAAAAAACTTCTATAACGTATCTCATTACACTATCCGTTACTAACAAACAATGCTTAAGTTTTAAACTAACAACAACTCGGTAGAAGTAAGCGATTCGATGATTTACAATTGTCCAGATGGTAGAAAGATTTAAACAGGATTTTCTCATTATTCATTTTGACGAAATGTTCTATAAACTAGATTCAAGTCTTTCCCATCCCTCCGAGATTGACGTTTATAGCGTTTTGCCAAGTTGCAAAGGAGACAAGTAGAAAAAAAAGAGACCAAAATGCCTTGTTGACATGAATACTAACAGAAAACACCATTATGGATGATTAAAAAAAGAAACAAAGACAAATGTTCTTAATGACAGAAACTTCTAGAACGATCCAGAATCGACGTTGAAGACTAGAATACAGTTTCATTTATCTAATTTTACAATCAATCACGAGTTGTGACTCGACAACAGAAAGAAGAAGAAAAAAGTATGGCAGCTTCTAATATTACGAGTTATGGAGAAGAAGCTCTGCAATAATAAATCCGTCCGTTTAACGGGATGTCTGTTTATTATAAAGTATTAGAAGCGCTCGAATAATTTTCTTAATATTTTCCGTGACAAATGTTATTTTGAAAGTGTCTAGCATGTTATGTCTTGCAAACGGTGTCTATAAATTATAAAAATACTACAAACAAAAAAAAGAGAGTCGTTTAAAATTATATATTCTGGTAGAAAAATAACCGAATTTCTTTCGGACTTAACAACGGATGCTCCATTTAAAACGGCACTTAAAATAGTAAGCTACATAATAATGATTATCCGCATTATCGTGACAAGTTTTTAATGGATTTTTCTCTTATATAAAGAAAAAAAAATATATGTGTATAAAAGTATTAAGATAATGAGCATTTTCTGTAGCCTAGAGTTACCACAACTTATAATATTAAAGCAGCTAATAGTTAAAATGGCGAAATTTGGTGGGATGCTCGAAAATTGTTGGGATTTTTCTTTTTTCCGTGTTAAAAACTGGATTGTTATTGTAAACTGGCTTTTCGTTTTTTTTTTTTTTCCTTTCTTTATCGAGAAATGACGTATAAAAATTTAATTTAACAGATAATACGAGATGATGACCCGATCCGAAACACGAATTTTATATAAGTGTGTGTACAGAAAGAATGCAAAAGGAGCGACGAAAAAAATATGGCAAATATAACGAATTCTTTCCGAGGAAATAATTTGGTTTCTAAAAAAATTACTGATGAATTAAATTAATAAATTCAAAATATATTTTGGTAAATAGCTTAATAAGAGGGGTATTAAATTATAGGTTTAGACCGACTCGCAAAAAAAAAAAAAATGAAGTATCCTCTATAGAACAGCTACATAGAATAGAGTATCAAAGGATTAATTGGTACCAAAGCCCGAAGGCTAAAGCAGAAAATGCTATATATTCTATAACTCATTATTTATCAATACTTCAATCTTAGACTAATAAAAGTGATCACAAAATTCCGTGCTTTTCATCTGATTATATTTCTAAAGAGATAACAGAAAATTAATGATTGAACTATTTTTACAAAAAGCAAACAGAAAATGTGCGAAATGTAAACTGAATTTTAAACCTCCGAAATGTTTTTTTACACTTACATATGCACATTCACATATATTTTGATCTCCGGGATAATGATAAATTACGGAACAAACAGCCACTAACGAACGACTGCATACTGATAGGAGCATCAAAAAATTTTGAAGCGTGTGATAGCTCTTTAGGAATCTTGTCAGTAAAAAGGTACAATAAACAAAGAACCAAGATAAAAATGTCAATTTTTCAAACAGAATTGAATAAATCATGACGAAAAATGCGTAAATAAAACGGTCGATGACTAATGACAACAAATTAGAGAGAGTCTAACTTCTAGTGTAGCTCTACAGTGCCAAGTTGTGAATTTTCTAAAACTTTAATATCTAAAAATTCATCTTGCTAACGATGATAATTAATATCTGAATCGCATGATCTTCTATCATATATTAATGTTTATATAATTATGTTGATAAAAACGCATATATGATCTACAGAAACACCGAAGAATGTCAGAAATGATCGTATCTCGTACATTAAACAATGAGTTTAAACAATTAACTTTAGTGATTAACATCGGTTAGCATTTTAGATACATGATACTGTACGAATTAATAAGATAAATACTTTCGCAGGGAGAAAAAAAAAAATGCTTCATTATAATGATACACAAGCAGTCTGCTACTTATTTATAAAGACGAATCGAGTAGTAAATCCCATATTTACTGTTGGAGTTTACTGATTGATCAACAAAATGTATAAAATATGAACCGGAGTATTTATGTTTACAGAATGCAAGCCTTTTACTACTGTCTCTCGACCCGAAACAAATCACTCGTAGATGAGAGATTAGCATTATTTGTCAACGTTTTAATGCGAATTTAATAAAATATATTTATCTTCTTTCCCATCTGTACGTAAGTTAGATATCGTAGTTAACGAGTCGACAGCAAGATTTAGGTATTTAGGAAAGATTACTGCCGAATTTTTTAATTGAATTATTACGTCGTTAATCAGATGCTTCTATAGAAATATATTTTATTTTTTTATAGCATCGCCTTCGCGTTGTTGCGACTCATCGCTGACTCGTCTCAAAGAAAAGTTTAAAATATAATTTGTCTAGTTTTAAAATTTATTAAATTTAGAGAGATTATATAAAATTATCCGATTTAATTCGCGAATTAGAATTTTTTTTGTTGCAAGTGGAATCATGCCCAAAATATCTAGACGTGACAAAATTTGTTTCTAACTTGAGGAAGGTTCACTTGAGACCTTTTTTTTTTGCTAAATTAGAATAATAAACTCCACGCATAACAATGAAAACAATGAAATTGGTTTCTAACTTGAGGAAGGTTCACTTGAGACTTTTTTTTTTTTTGCTAAATTAGAATAATAAACTCCACGCATAACAATGAAAACAATGAAATTATCCTCCAGATTTTTCCGAGTCGCACTAATAATTCGAAAACTTCGATACGTATTCTCAGTAGTAATATAGAGGCATAACAGAATTGAAAAAGTACTTAACCGATGGTTATATATCCTCCTGTTTTTTTTGTCCTTTTTCTATATTAACCAGACGGTCCCAGAGGTTTCGTGTCTCTGTCCAGTTCATCACACGAATATAAAAGCTTAACAAATCTTCCAGACAACCTTACGACTGTTACATTAGCGGTATGCAACAATAGACTTATCATGATAGATTTTACAGCTGTAATGATTTAGTGATTCACTTCCACACCCACTATCAGAACAGGTTCTATGTTCTCTATAAAACTAAATCTCTGTTAAGGGCGGTAGCGTTATAATAAGTTAGATCTTACCTACAACAGATAGTGGCCAATTCGCTTTAAGACGACATCTTAATCGCAACACCTGCTAAAAAGACGACGTATCGGCTACCATGCCAAACCAAACTTGCAGGTGTCAGTCGGAACAAGACAGTTTGGTAATTATAACTTTCACACTATAATTAGTGGCAATGTTTGAGAGATGTACGATCTCCCGTTTTTTTTTCCTCTTCGCCCCTCTTAAATTTTTTTTCTTTCTTTTTTTTTGCTCCAGGTGATCTAAAGGTTGTGTTTGATTTCGAACTGTCGACTATATCTTACTGATTATGATAAGTGAAATTTGGGGTTCTTATAAATCGCTGTTTTCGATTTACACGATAAAAATGCGCTAATTACTTTTGTATCTGGGTCGTAACAGGAGGCTCGATCGGTGCTGATTTTTAAAATGTAGAAAAGTTTCGATTTTTAACTTTTGTTTCGTGGAATGAGAAAAAGTTAGCGAGAGACAGATTAATCTGTAACGAAATTCTGCACCTGCAAAGCCACTTAATGCCTCCGAGGCGAATCGAAAAAAAATTAACAGAGGAAAAAAAAAATTATTTTATCACCTACTTTTCGGTTTATCTGTTGATCCAGAGGGTTTTCTACTACTCGGTGATTCGACTTCCATCAAATAAATATGCTTGCCCCGTAGGCCCTACCGAAATGAGAATTATAATTACTGTATTTAATACCCATTATTTAAAAGAAGATCGAAAATAAAGTCAAAAAATTATGAGCAATTCTGGAGTTTTGTTTTTGTTTTTTTTTTTTTTTTTTTATCGAAAATAAAGTCAAAAAATTATGAGCAATTCTGGAGTTTTGTTTTTTTTTTTTTTTAACATTCGATAGACAAGACCATTGATTATTTTCGAATTAACAAAGATAGGAAATTATGTAAACACAACCGTGACTTTCTCCTTTTTTCTGCGTAAGTTATGTGCATAAGAGTATAAAAAGTAAGAAACGATATTCGATACTAAAAGATATTTAATATTGAAGAGGGTAAGATGGGTTAAAAACCATTAAAGATACTAAATAACAGAGACATAGATGATATCGAAAGAGATAGTTGATGACTTAATTATAGTAGAATTATAACATAAAAGACCGAAATTTTAACAAGTTTTAATCGAATAAGTATAGAGTAAAAAAGGCAGTTATGTAGGGGATAAAAAATGGATGCCAGATTAAAAGGAAAAAAAAAACACGAAAGAATGAAGTTTAGAAATTAATTTAGTTCAGCGGAAAGTGGAATACAGCCTGGATAACGTATGAATGCAAATAATGAAACGATTGTATTTTAATTCACTTAGTGAACATAAATCTATCGAATGCTAAAGTCGACAGTATCAATATACAGACAATCAGTCTTGGTTATGAATTCGCCTACTGACAGCTTCGGTCTAGATTGTCACACCTTTCACTACCTAACAATAAGTGAATTGATTGTAAATATTAACAGCAGGTGTTAGCGCATGGCACTCCCATCTTCAACGAGTGACCGTATTATCAATGTCCTGCAGTGTATACGTCCAACTGTCACTAAAAGCGGCCTTACCCACCTTTTTCTTAACGTGTGTGGCATAAAATTGAGAGCAGTCAATTGTATGCAGGACATTACAAGTTAGCCAGAGCGAACGGACGGACGGTAGCTAGAAGATTGTCTGTGCAATGTCTTCCTTACAAAGTGCTTAATGACGTAACCTGTCATGAATATTTGATAACGTTTAACAGTGTTACACCTTAACAAACTAACGCAGCACGTTCGGGCATTGGGTTACCTGCGTAACATTCCCATTTAAACACGTGAATCGTGGGTGGCACAGTCATGTATATAGAAGCACTTGTTCGTGTCGACACTATTAATCGACTGTATTATGTGCCTACTCATATTTTGGAGGGCGTTGGAGCCACTTTTTCTTTCCTTTAAAGAATTCACCATCATCGATTATTTAAGGAGAGGAATAGTTCGAGAGGCCGTGAGCGATAAAAAGGTGATTGAACTTAAATCATTTAATACTTTGATCATATATTTATATATATAAATTTGGTTTTCTTGGCTTGTTTACTGTCTTTATGATGATGTTATACGCCTTTCATAAACCACCAGTTTTATTGTCTCTTATCGACTTCATCTGTTTTCGATAATCAAATGACAGTTTCTCTATACCCATGCTGGTTTTAAGAACAACAAATCTAAAAGCGTGACCTCTAAATTAAAAAGAAAAAGTCCGATTACTCACAAACAGGTTGCAGCATAAATACAGTGTATATACATACATATATACAGTATAAGAAGATAAACACAAAACAAAGGTTAAAGTAGCAAGATAATTTACTCTGGCATATAACTTCAACACGCTTTTCAAATTGTCAATATTTGCTCGGGGACAATCGAAAATTAGCATCAAGCATCGGTTTAATGCGCCGTATAAGGTTTTAATACATTTAAAAACAGTAAAAAAATCCAAAAGAGATTTTTTTTGCCAAGTTTGTTAACCTTTAAAGTTACTGGATCATGTTCCTTTGCAACAAAAACTGTAGGCTAATCATCCGGCCACCAATCAAGGATTAATATCTGGGCGAAAACCAACCTGTTTTAAGCCAAAGGCGTAAACTGTATCTATTGACTACCCCCTTCCTTCCATCAAGGATATTTCCTGTCTATCTTCATGACCGGAGGTGGCTTTTGTATGCATTCGATCAGATATATATCTATCCAGATTGGTTTCGACCGATCTGCCAAATGACGAGAGATGTTGCAGAGTATTAAACACATGGCACAACCATCCTGTCGAGGGGGGTTAACTAAGTAATTAAACTAATGGCTATTATCAGTCTTCTTTACTTATAATTCAGATAAAAGGATGTTGGCCTTAATTGTGTTGTTTCCAACCTGTAACGAAATGCATACCCAAAAATAATCGAATTAGATATTAAAGAAAATAATTGAGGGCTATAAATTCATAAAAAATATATTATGTTTTAGGTGCTAAAATATCCAGTTTATTTGCATTTCATTATTATGGAAAAAGATAAGAATTTCACACAATTAGCAATTAAAAATAGGCCTATAGGCTAATATTTCGAGGTGTGTCTATAAAGATCCTTCAGTAGATCATATCGCTTTGCATGATCGACCCTTTTAAAAACGTTTGATAAACCGAACCCCAGATCGGAATTATTTTTAACAAATAGCTATTAATTTAATATTAAATTAATTAAATTCGACAGAGTAATTACGATTATCTCTGGTAAAAAAGCTAAACGAAAAAACACCGTTTTTAACATCCAAAACCCTCATGTCTACTTGATTAACATATAACAAGCGAAGCAATATTCTTCTATACGTCCAATTATTAAGATTGCATCGAAAGATAGAAAATTTTTAATAATAATGACAGTCATAATTTTTTTGATTAATGTTTAATTTCAGATTCCCAAGACTTCTTTCCATCTTACTGACTAGATAATAAGAGAGAAGATATGAGATAGTTATTCTTATCGTCTTGTTTGTTGTCATTCATCTGAATATGTTTTGTCAAGGCCGGTTTAACTCACCCCAGGTTAATAAGTTTGACTCTAGGAATTCGTGAGATCCCAGAGACCATTTTCGACCGGGAATCATCAAATTAAAAAAATTTAATTATTCTTAATTTAACAAATTTTGTTATGAAATATAAAACAAAACAAAAAATAACAACACGAAACGAGTCGGATTGATCGATCTTGTCGGACTAGAATCTTGATCTTGATAGGGTTTTATAGTAGGATATATAATTTGAATCAATTAAAAATTTATTTCTCGGTATAAATTATCTTTGATTTATTAACGATTCGAATATAGAAGACGTTAATGCAAAAAATTGCACAGGTGCAATACGAAAAAACGACTTCGAAAAAAAATAGTTCTGCCTAATCCTTTGCTGACACGAAACGATTGTTTGGATTTTTATTATTTTTTTCCTCTGACAATTACATAAATGTTAAAATAATAAAAGAATTATAATAATTTTCTGACGTAATCGCTCGAATAAATATATATTTAATCATTGAAGTTATCAATAAAATTGACTTATTAAATTATTAAATCTAACAATAAAAACAAATATATATAGAATAAGAAAAGAAAAAATAAGGGTGTGCATTTTTCAAACAACTCAGGTGTAACATTAATAGAGGTGCCAAAAATTTAGGTTGGTTCAGATAGGCTACCAGGAGCAGTCAAGCATAAAGTTAGTTGACGTGAGAAGCAAAAAGAAAAAAAAAGTCGAACATCTATACAGTAATTTTTTACGAGTAGGGATTGGCAATGTCTGTCTTCCATTGCTTGTATCTGCGTATCGGCGATAAGGCATCCATGTTGGTCTTAGACACCCTTTTCGGCATCCCGTAGTTTGTTTTATCACGTGAGCATATGAGAATCGGGGGGTAGTGTAGCGGATCATTAATCACGCAAAGAAAATTTCCTCTCTGCTTGTCATCTGAGAGTGTTTATTAGAAGGGTACAGCGCATGTCCGATTGTTCGCTACCATTTTTGGCTCGGGGTGATGGAATCTTTGAACGGCCACGCCACTTAAAAAGTAACTCTTCTAGGAGGTCCGACGTATAATGCAGACGTCTTGTCACTTACAGAATTGGAGTCCCCAGAAAAATGTAATTAGCATTTCTTAAAAAAAAGTCAAATACTCATCAAACCGCTGCAAGTTTCTATTCCCATGCTAGTTCTTTTATATATTTTTCTTTTTATTCGATGAGGATTTTCTGGTGATTTTGGTTTATAAAACATAAAAATCTATTAAAAAGTCGGCTATCAATCAGTTTATGTATCGAGGGGGGAAGCTCTTAGTCGGGACACGCCTTCTTTCTTTCGTTTTGACATCTAATTATATAGCTATCTGGTTCATTTATCTGCGTACATACAGCTATCATTACAATCAAAGCATTCTGCTTTAGTTACATGATTAGTTCGTGGCTTCAGCAAACTGTAATTTTATAACCAACTGAGTAACTGGTGTTTATTATTAATTAAAGAAAATCGACCAATTAAACTAGATTTATCCATCTTAAGTATCAACCGCTACGCTTTGTACATCATTAAGAATATACAAACAAGAATAAAACCGAAAAGAATTCCTTTATTTTTTCTTATATTATTTTTTCCTGTTTTTAATAGTGCATACTCGAAATTCTTCGCGTATTTACAGGTTTTATATTTATGATAATTACCCAGATTTAAGATCTTTATAAGTTAATTATGCCCATAAAGCTTGGAAAATGTGTTATAAATTCATGCTGCGTGGGATTTATATATCACGACTTTCTAGCTTAATTAAACGATATACAATATATGCCTGTAAGTGTGTGTATAAAGTTTGTGCAGTATATATTTATTTCGTGATATACTTGGTCTTCACGCTCGATTTAATTTTCTAAGTTTCGAAGAAACATAAGACCGATAGAGATGATTGATTCGAACTCTGTATAAAATACCATCATGGAAGAGCCGAAAACTATATTAATAAGTAATAATAAAAGGCAAGGAAACAGAAATATAACCATCATTACACGTATTCCCCCAAGGCCATTTCCTCCGACCTCTTCAACTGTAACGGAGGTGAATTTGTATTAAAACCGCCATCGCAGTTTAGAGCCAAGTGTAATGGCCAGACAGAATGGAAATTGCTGTAACTAGCACTACGACTGCCAACAGTCTCTAGGGTATGGCGTGCACACAGAATTGGGTGTGGCTCTCCGAAAACTCTGTACCTAATGTTTCCCCTGAGAGTTGATGACGGCTGCATAAAACTCCCTGTGGTAAAAAGGAAATCCCAAAGCGACAATGGTGTGACAGGCTCCCCCAGTGGCTAACGCTGCACCAACTTCGGGTGATTAGGTTTCAGTAGGATTTTCTATCCTCCAGTTCCTACAAATCCCTAGAGGCTAGGGTGGAAAGAGAAGTGACAGAAAAAAGGGTTGAGCCGAAACTGTGGAGCGCAGAACTCGTTAACTTAATGGTTATTATTATTATAACAGTCCCCCTTTTTTCTTCTTTTTTAATTCTTTCTTTAAATTGGTATTTGGAAATTTTTAAAATATCCTATTGTCTATTTTTAATTTTTTTAAGGAAAGAAAAAAAAAAGAAGAAGAAAAATACCACAACTCATTAAAAGGTGTAATAATCAATTTTGCTGTTAGAATGATAATTTTCGAGTTATGAAAAATAAATGAGAAGCGTTAATAAGGTCTATATATTTTCCTATGAATAATCAATTTTTAGTGAGTAACAAATCATACTAGTTTCAATTACTGGACTAGAAAATGGCGTATGAAAAAATATATATAAAATGCATATGAAAATGCGGCACTCGTACCCACAGTCACAAACATGTCGCAGAGTCACAAATCAAAAGCGTTGCAATCAGTACATCTAAAAAATAATATAAAAAGAAGGGATTCGAATCTGTTAATGAATTTCTTATTCGCAAATTATAGCCTAACAGTTTCAGTTGCTGATAAACTAGAAAAAATAACCGAAAATAAGCGATTCTTTAAGGACTCTCATCTACCATCGCAGACATTTTACAGAGCTATTAATCATCGACATTTATAAATACTTGGTTTAAAAACTTAGATAAAACGTTGAGGAGGGACTCGAAGTAATTTTTGTAGACTTTTTAAGCCAACATCGTAAGAGTTTCAATCGCCAATTTAGAAAACGATGTAGAACACCGTGCATAAAACGTTAAGGAAGATGCAGTACACAGATTCTCAACCGCAGACATTTCAGAGCGTCACAAATCATAATAATTATAATTACTGGTTTAAAAAAAAGATGTATAAAAAATGAAACACATATAAACGTAGGAAGAATATGCGATACTCGAACCGACACAACCGCAGACCAGTGGCAAATGACAGACAGCAACATCGGGTAGTGGCAACTGGACGCCTTCTAGTGACAAATGTCGAAATTATAAGTTGGGTGACGATATCCAACCTGAGGGTGACGTGTGGATGAATGATGGAAAGATGCAAAGCTGTTAAACTGGGCGTCGGACTACAAGCAGTCTTGTTTGTTCAACTTTATAATTTGAGAGATCACGCCAAATGGCACAAGTGCCATTTGGCCAGAAGATATTTGTCGAAATTATTATTAATGTAGTTTCGTACGACATTGAAAACGAAAAAAGGGTGGTAGAGACTCCAAAAGAATGCATCGGAAACCAATTAAGCCAGTTGAGCGATTCTAATCTTTGCCCCACAGCTGTGCTTAGATATATAGTTGGTAGATTAGTGTTGGGTCCTAATGTTTCTTGCCCATCGTTATCTCATATCCGAGTTAATAAATAAATTATTGTTACTTTTTTATTTGGGTGCAATAAATTATTCAAAGTGGTAATGAATTAGCTGTAAATGTGAGAAGTAACAGCAAAATGGAAATTGAAACTTGGGTTAAAAGAGTTGCTGCCGGATTTATTTAGGAGAGTAATAGTCTGGTTGTCTTGTTCTGTTGATTTATGTGCCTATGCCTTACAAAGTTGGGATCGTCTAACGAACTAATATTGATTAGTTGGCCAAATAAAAGCTTATTGCATAATATCGCTTTTCCTTGGCACGAAAATTACTTCGTAATGCATTTTACTTAAAAAAATTATAAATCATTTTGCAGGTAAATTGGAAAAAAATTTCAAAGAATTTCTCCACCTGGAAAAAATCGAATCGGTCTGCTTTGATTCGATTTTCAGGTGTTTTGACAGGTACAGTTGCCAGGTGAAATATGATAGAAGCTGCACCGTGTTAAACTGGACTAACAATGAGGAACACACCGACATGTCAACAGACTCCGATCTACATCCTTTATTCATAAAGTCGACATTTCGAGCCGAACAAGAACGCAGTGTCAAACCCTGGAGGCCTGACGAATCCCAAGACGTGAACCTGTGATAACGTGGCACTACCTCTCGAGAGACCATCAACTCCCAAGCAGATGGAGGGTAGAAATTGAGGGGAGGGTAAGAAACTGCCGTTTATAAACGGATTTGTATTGCGACAGGCCGGGTAGCTGGAAAAGAAAGAGTCCCTTCGTCCCTTGGCAGGGGGCTATCCATCACAGCACTAGGAAAACTTTGCATGTTCCCTATGACGGCAGTAATTCTGGGTTTATGTCCGGCTTGGAATCCCCGAGGAATCGTCTGTCGGTATAGTCAACGTATGCAGATTGTCCCGAACCGTATCAGTCCTCAAACAGGCGTGTGTTGTAAATCAGAGCAGAATTTTTTTCTTTTTCCTTCCACTTCTCGCTTCGTGCCATGCTCGACTCCCGGCTGCATTTATTTTAACCTTTACTGTATCTCGAAATTATGAATATTTCTGATTAATTCGTAACACGGAAAATTCATTCTAAATAAATATTAATATTTTATTTAACTGAAATTGTTTCTAGGAATGAAAACTTATTCTTTTTGATAAATCACTCCCGATTTTCATCGGCTCGAAACTAATCACGAGAAATTTTTTTCTAATTTCCAAAAATCCTTCTTTTGTCATGTTTCGACTCGATACCAATGGTATTTATAACAGGGATAGCGCTTTAAAAAAGTCTTTATCAAAGGTCCTTACGATGCAACACCAACAGATGACCAGAAGATATAGGTACCCCACTTCGGGCATTCACCTCTTAGACCCTCTCCAAGACCCTTGTCTTGTCTCTTCTAACTCTAGGGCATTGGGACCAAGCCGACATAGGCTGTCGTGATTTCTTACCATAAATCTAGCAACTGTCAAGTCTTGGTTATCGAACTATATCTATATATCTTCTTTAACCCCATAGGGTATTTTTCACCGTACTGTATGCATGTCCACTAGTTAGATTCGGCGAGAGAGAGAGGACAACGTGTTGATAATGCAAATAATCCCCCTCTCGTGGTTCTTGTAGGGGATGGGAGGTGCTCGCCATTAATTGGCACAGACAATTACCTAGCCGCACTAGAGGTGTGCATTGGTAGAGAAGGGGTTATCGTGTCTTTAGGCGAATGCCTGCGAGTTACTAACTACTATATCATCTTCATACCTTCTGATAGAAGACAGGAGGAGGGAAGTTGGATCCCCCATTCCGTTTCCTAATCTATCTCTTCCTTTGTTATATTCAGTGAAGGATAGACTTCTGAGTAGTGTGGGACTTGACACCAAGTGTCATCCAGCATGCAAACTAATGACCAGCGTCTATTCAACTGACCTGTACTGTCTTATTTACTTTGCAATGGGCATGCGGTTCGTTTTCTCAATGTCATTTTGACTCGGTGATTTATCACCGACCGCTTCGTCCCTTCATTTCTCTATAACTCTTGTTGCTTCCTCAAATATTGATGGCAGATTTTTTTATGCTACAAAAACTAAAATTATCTTTTACTCGTTTCTAATTTAAAACGAGTTTTCTGAAAGGTTTTAATAAAAATTCCTCTTAAATAACGACGTGTAAACAGAGAATAAATTTGCGTCGCTAACGCACAATAGCCACTTAAACTAACAATTATAATTTAAACTACAATTTAAGCCAAACAAATTAATTATACCACGTTTAAAATATTTCGAATTTTTCTTTAGGGGAAAAAATTAAGCGAAATTTCATGAATTCTTAACGGATATTTGCATCTTTATCTCAGAAAAAATTCGAATAATCTACCGCGTAAAGGGAACGGAATCATTCACGTGAAGATTTTAATGACCACGTGGCAATCTTTTTACTATTTTAAACTCAAATTACATTCGTTTACAGCATGAATAAACGCCGCACGATTGTATCTATATATTATTAAACAGTTTCCAGATCTATATTTTGGCATTTAATGATTATCTAATTTGTTTATCCGGAGTGCGTTATATCCAATTAATTAAACAATTCCATTAGAATACAGCCAACAATAATAATCCTATTATTATATAAATTTTATAATTTGTTTATTTTAATTTACAACGGAGATTTAAACCCAGAAAAATATACATATATGCACGATTTACGATGTCTGAAACATCCATAAGAATGTTTACGAGTTTGTACAACGTTGAAGTCGCTATAGATAAAAAAAATTTTTTTTTGATGATAAACTATAATAGCAGTTGGATTATTATAAATTACAGTATAACCATTCCCACATTTGTCAACCGCATTATAATCAATTTTATAAAAAGCCATTCTGCGACAAAGAATGCTAGTAAATTCGCTCTTATCTTCTAATCCCCATTCTTAGTTCATGATAATTTTAACCCAGTTGTCGGTGCAGACAAGATCGCTAGACATGTGAGATGACTGTGAAGACACCTTTTGTGTACCGACATCTCGCCCGAGATTGCCATCTGGAATATGACAGATGGCAGGTGGGGACATTGCCGTAATACACAGGTGTCAATAACTTATGTTTTCTGTATTACCCTCACCTCTAATTACACCTTCTTTCCCGCAGACTGCTCAGTTGACAGTATGTAATTGTCCACCAACAATATGTGACATGCAGCCTAGTAGATGATAATAAGTAGATAAGTTGATAGTGTGAATTACCTTGATGCATTGCCTTAAGATACAACTTTCAGCTGACTTGATTTTCTATGAGTGTAAGTCAGTGGTGAACATACTTTTTTTTTCTTCTTTCTTTTCGAGAGGCCGGATGCATAATTGCGAAATCATTACTACCGAAACTTTATATAGAAAGATTTACAAAGTGTTTCTTCTATATAAATAATTCATAGCCAGTAATTCTCTATTTAAATATTCCAGTATTAAAATTGGAATAATGTCGAGTTGAATATATTTAAAAAAAAAGAAAAATTGGATTGTTGCTGGTTATCTTAAGTGCTTACGTTACGAGAGAATTTGCGATTTGAGACCGAAAGTGGTTAAAATATAATAATTATTATCATTTTTTTTGTTGATAAAAAATAACTTTATGTCTTTCTTAAGGTAATATAAAAATATATTCATTTTTTATATTGATAAATAAATTACATATTTATATTTTGTCAACTATAAATTAAACAGCAAAAAAAAAAAAAAAAGGAAAAAAAAAAAAAAAAAAAAAAAAAAAAAAAAAAAAAAAAAAAAAAAAAAAAAGGAAAGAATATCGCCTGATACATTTTTTTCTTGTGTGTGTGTAACTTAATATAAAAAATTATACATTGGAAGTTAAGAAAAATCTCAAATTATAAGGAAGGCCAATGTAAGATCGAAAAAAAAAATCTAATAGAAAAGATTGCAGTTGACATACCAGAAAAGATATATATCTCGTTCTCTCTGCATAAATATGTATCAAAGGCATAACCATGAATAATAAACAAAGTAGAGTAACGGGTATGGATATGCTTTATTGTCAATCATGAAGGAAACAAACTGTGAAACTGGAGAATTTTGTAGTTTACGAATGTTCGATCTAATCTGATTAAGAATGTCTTGGCGTATCTAAAGGTGTGTTTAAAGAATAGAAATCGTACTATCTTTCCTACCGAAAGCGAGATACAGCTGAAAATTGCCATGCTGAAGCAGCTTGAGGCAACTAAACAAGTAGAGCTCATTCTTCGGCTTCTCCTCGCTAATTATCTTTCACACTAGATGTCGAGCCTGCAGCCAATCCTTCCTCCCGAGCAACTAATTTAACATGCTCGACCCCTTATTTATACTGCAAAATATGGTTCTTAGCTTGCCCTCCACAGATAAACGTCATATGGTGTCTTGAATTTTATCAAGATTGAAATCGTACTTTTCTTTCTTTTTATTCTGCCTGATAATAGCTATCACAGGATAAGAAACGCCTCTGAAATTTTCAGTAAACCAACTTTTGAAACAAGGTGTGCCATTTCTTTGTTACGGACATTGTTTAATTTGAATATTTTATCTCCTTAAAGGCATTTGGCATCGGCTACTCTAAACAATCTTTTTTATATCTTATATAATATATAAGTATATATAGAATATATATATGTAACAAACATAGTGTAATTTTATAAATACATTTATAAATATTATTCAATAAGGAAACAGTTTATATATATTTTGTGTATTTGATAGGATAATTATCGTACTTTTCTACGGGGAAAATAATTCAAATTTTGATTAATACCCTGCAGAGTAAAGGATGACATAAACGAATCATCATAAATTTATTACAATCATAACACAACTATCGAGAAACTAATGACACACTATAAGCCTAGAGTTATTCTAATTATCATATTATTAATTATCCTATGTCAGAAAACCAATAAATATTTTTTAAAACAGGCCTTTCGGGCCCAGTTTTTAAACCCGAAGATCGATATCGTCATTATTATGATGATTTAATAAAAATTCCTTAAATAGGATGTCACGTTAAGGATATTTTTCTCGTAATAATTTCGAAAATGATATTCATTTTTCACATTTTTTTCTTGAATTTTTTTTCTTCTAGTCCTTCCTTCTCTTCCTCGTGTATGTGTGTATATATATATATGTGTGTGTGTGCAAGAACCGGATGTGAAAATGATGTGAAGACACTCTGATCAAATATGACGTGAACACGCAAGCAATCTTTGGGATTGTTCATTCAGATGTTGAGATAGAAAAGGAGTGAACTGTCATAACTCTTTGTCCGACAACTATTGCAGATGCACAGGTGTAAAAAAACCGATTACATCGATTGAAAAGTCACGTAATAAACGGATAATCGATACTTAAAACAGGTGGTTTGGTTTACAGTTTAAAAATTAAGATCTTTATTGAGCTAACCACCCGAGCTTATCGCACTCTAATCTCTTTTCGTGCAGTTACGTAGCATTTTTATTATTATTTCTTTGATTAATCCGGGGGATTAAAACGGTTTAAAACATCCTAAACATTCCGCAAGGAATACCAAAATAGATATAAATCATCTCGATTCATATTTAACGAGTCAAAACGTCGTCCGAATGTCATTTGAATCGGTAGTTCGCATACAAAATTACATAAGTGATGGATTATTGCACGTTTAAACATTAAAGAAATTCTAAATGCACGTTAATCGGTGAAAAATTCCGATATGTTTTATGAAATGATTAACGGACTTCTACTTAAATCGGAATCGATGACTTTAAAGTCGAATTAACAGTTAATAATAGGTTCAGTTGGTAAGAATGATCTGCTAGATAATAATACGTAGTTATATTGCAGTTATGTTTATCGGTGTAGGGTGTGATAAGTTTTTCGGAGCTCAGAATGTTTCCAGGGCAATTCTTAACACTCTAGATACAGGACGGTAATAATTAACACCAGTATAAGCTTACTAAATTCTTAATTGTGTTAAGAATATGTTAGCCAAAGATTTTTACACGCGACTTTTTTCCGATCTCTAAAAACTGAAGCTAATCAATTGCTATCATTGATTGATGGAGTGGAATTTCGCAAGTTATACAACTAGAATTAGAAGTTTGGACACATAATTTTGTGAACTGATAAAGCAGTTTTGACACTTTTTTTGGTCTAATGACACGCAATGTACTTCTTAAGAATTTATTTTGCAGTTTTGATGAACTTTATAATTTCTAAATCCAATCCAGGGCAATCAGAATGAGAATTCAGTTTGTTATTTCTACGAACTCGCTTATGCGTAGTCTCGTATTGCAACATAAGAAATTATAGTTTCACCTTAGTTGATTTCAATAAAATTAACTGAAAAATTCTTCAACAGTAAGAAAAAAAAACTATCAGATGATGCACATCGATTTTTCTTCTGCTTTCCAACGAATTTCCTAAAACTAACATTCTCCTAGCGACGGTGGCAGCCATCTAGCGGTGAAAATTGATATTTCGAAAATTTCTTTAAAATTTTTCAAAATCATCTAACTTAAACGAAAAAATTCTTCATCTTCTTGATATTTTTCTATAAATTAAATAAATATTTTTCTTTCGTTTACTAATTATTTAAATGCTTAACTTCGAAATGTAAACATTTTAGTTTATTAAACTTTGAAAGATGATTTAAAAAGTACTGGATGCTAAAAAGAGTATTGTTTTTACGCTAAAATGAATTATTTATAAAGAATACGAACAACCAATATTTAATATCGTGTTATCTGATTTAATAGAATACTGACTTCAAATAAAGATAGTAATCTTTACTATCAAATGAGAGCGGTTTTAGCATAAATTGAAAGATAGGATGAATAGCAAGATTAAGGCGGATTTATGTAGATTGTAGCCCATACGCCCCTCAAATGCATTTAATAATTGTTTTTAGAGAAACATCAGACCTTAATCTATAGTTTTTTTTTTCTAGTTTAAATTCGGCCCAGATATAAGTTTATAAATAAGTCAGAAGTAATGAAGCAATATCATCTTAAGATAATCTTCCAAAACTCCTCCAAACATCATTTATAAGATTATTCACTTAAGATTTTTATAAAAATCAAATCATCATCTCTTTCTATAGCGTTAAGAAAAAGGATCAAATGTTATATTCTTTAATGAAAATAGACCAAATATCGCAAATTAGTTTAAAGATTTAATCTGGATAATTTATTTAAAAATTTATGCTTTGGTCCATTTTTAACAATAAAATTTTTTAAACTATATTTTTAAAGATACATATATATCTTAATATAAAAAATATTCTCAGTAATATTGACTTTAATAATACAGGTATACCTCGCCTTCCAAAAAATTACAGCACTAATTGAATCGTCACTGATGGGAGAATGTATTCAATGGGAAAAATCACGATTCGTTTCTAAAGGAATTTTTTTCACTTAAAAAATAATTAGTACTGACAAAGAAAAATATTTTGTGCAGAACCAAAGACACGAAAAACTTTCCATGTATTTACTATAATTTTATATATATAGTATATGTATGTGTACCTATTTATTAAAATAACGTAATATAGTATTTTTATAGTTAAATATTAAAACAATAGTAAATCTTTAAAATTTATATATAATAAAAATTATAATTATAATCAAATACCAAAAACGACATGTGGAATCGTTGCCGCCCATGATGTGCTAGATAACTGTACAATATAAATTTTTAAGAGAAGATTTTTTAGGAAATTTTCTTATATTACGCGATCAGTGATAAACTTACTATCGCATAATAGTAAATCATTCCTCGCTAATTAAATTTTCAGACGCAAATTATAAACCACACTGTAGAGAATCCCGCGTAGTAAATGAAAACGCATTATGCGAGATATTCCTGTATATTTTTCGGAATGTGGAATTTTGCAATTTGTGAACTGTGATACTTATAACGAGTCCAATAGCTTATCTGAAAACTTTCTACTTACTATTGGAATCGTCTTCAGAATATATGAAGGAGATTTATGATATATGTGCACACTCATTCCAATATACTAGAGTTATTTCGATGATATTTTTAAAGTAAATAACTTCTGATAAAAAAAAAGTATCGATAAGAACATGTCTCTAAAGTTTTTAGATTGGAATTTCTGAAATTTTCTACAGGGAAAATTATATATATATATATATATTATTTATTAGTTGTTAAATATTTTTACGTATCCAATGACTCAATCTTACTGATTTTATTATTAAAAATATAAGGCAACCAATAAAGTTCTGTCAGATTTTACCCTACAAAGAGAAACGTGATAACATGAAGTAAGATGTACTTGGAAATCAGAAATAGTTTCTATCAGCAGCAATGACCTATCTCCAATGTTTGGGCAGATTATGGATTCCATGAAGGTAGAATTCAGCAGAATGTAAATCTTAGAAGTCGTCCAGTGCATGTATCAGTTCATCGAGGCTTTGGAATCATTGTCCTTGCAGATGATTATCTAATGAATGAAACAAATGGTAATACAAAGGGGAATATGGGGGATGCATTAGTGTTTCCCAACCAAGTCAGATAATGGTGTAATGGGCAACCTTAGCAACATGTGGCTTCACATTGTCCTGTAACAATATGATACTACTGCAATTCACAAGTGCTTGGCCCATGATTTTCAGTTTTCCATGCACATGCTTTAATTGCTGAGAGTACTCAGTTGCATTGATTGTCTGGCCAGGTGGCAGCAGTATGAGATCATATTTCTCTTGGTAGGAACCTTTCACTTTTTCTTATCTTTCCTTTATCTTCTCATTTCATTTCATTTTCAAAGGCTAAACCACAGAGTACAGCTTTCTCTTCTTTGCCTCACAGTATGAGATGCACGATATCCCAACAGTCCACCAAATACAGAGCTTAACTTTCTGTTGATGCAGTGGTGGTTTTCATTGTTTAGAAAGGGTGCCAACCAATGATGATTGTGCTGTGAAATATTGTAAAGAAAACCCATTTCTTACCACAAGTCAGCACTCTGTTCAGAAACAGATTCTTCTTTTGATGAGACAGCAAAGAAACATTGGCATTTGCTCGAGTTGCTTTCTGAGCCATAGTCAACTCGTGGGATCTATCGTCTTGTTTTATATCTTTTCCCAAACTGATGGAGATGTTATCAAGTGTTTTTTGTACTGCAATTGGATGCTTCTCCCAATTCTTCACATGTTTGGTCACTATTAGCCTCAATAGCTGCCTTGAATGCCTCATTGTCTATGGTTTGTGGACACCCTGTACATGGTGCATGATGGAGGAATTCATTACCATCCTTAAATTTATTAAACTGCCATTGTACTATCCATTCATTTATCACATCCCTACTGAATATCCGGCATATTTTTCTTCCCCTGTACTAGCATTCATTCTCAGTTTAAACTTGTATAGCATATAAGCCCATATAACATTGTTTGGGGTTCCCATGTTTGACCTGCTCTTGCTGACGAACCTGTTTAACTGTATTGGCCATTATCAGCTGGCTACAAGAAAAACAACTCACTAACACATTATCTTCCTCTCATCTGTCTCACCTCTGAAGGAATGCTGTGGGGAGTGCATGCAATTTGATCATATGAAAATCCGACAGAACTTTATTACTTGCCTGTTACATGGACATGTATGATTATTCATAAATTTATATTTTTATATTTATTTAAATATTGGATATTATAAAAATAGTATCAAAAATATAATGCAACACATTGCATTCTCTTCACTTTAATAACACATGCTTTGGCAGCTTTGAGATCTGCCATATTTATTTATTTATTCTTAACAAATATCTATTTCTCCTTAATTCTATTATTAAAAATACACAGATATGTATGAATTTTCATATTTAAATACATATGAAAATATTAATTTATTGAGCACTACAAATGAGATTGGAAATTTTTTTTAGACCAATCTTTTTTAATAAATAAACATGGCAATTATGATAGTCTTGTATGTATCATTGGATAATATTATATAGAAATGTAATGATATATAATATTTATGATCAACAGTTTATCCATTTTCTGATAGTTCTAATCATTTAGCACATACAAGAATTGAAGAAATGCTCAATGCACGATGAATCCCACAAACATTAGAGGGTCCGAAGCCTATAAGCCGCACTGCACAAATAACGCCAAAAAAGCTGGGTCATCTCTATCGCTGCAACTCTCAATGCTTGTGTGGCATAGCCGCACCTAGCTTTTGTATGAATCATTTCTATTTGTCAATTTCAAATTTCAGCCAGTGATGGTTGCTATTCACATGCGATTATTATTGAAGATATCCTGAAGTTATAGAATTAAAGACAGTGAAGGAAGCCAAAGTAATTCTATATCTAAAGTTCATCTTTCAAATCATGATACTTCAAAAGAAATGCATATACTGATAACAGTACATACTTCAGTCTATTATTGAAATCCTGATTTTTTTCAATATGCTAAAGATTGAAGGATTTAAATATCAAGTATCAAGTCTCAAATTCTCTCAAAGCAATAGATTTGCTGAGCTAGGGATAAAAATCAGAAAAAAGAATATAAAGTAAGAGGATTGCTGCAAAGCTTTTCAAAGTTACCAAGCCATGTCAAGCCAAGTTACTATTAAATATATATAATATAATTTGAATTAAGCATTTTGTTCATTTTTTAAAATCAATCTTCTCAAACTATAGGTAATATTCAAATAGTTTTTCGAATACTTCTGTATGTTGCACTGAAGATAGTGATTAGCCGAAAATACTTTGCAAAGTAAAATAAAATATTTACTGAGTTTACTGCTGAAAAGTGCTTGTTTAAAATTATTATTAATGTAAGTTTCTAATATCATTTTTTGCTATTTAGAGTTAATATTTATTTGATACTTTAGGCTATAAGTTTCCAGTTGTTTGTTTTTGTCATATAGATATTAATTATTGCTAGATTGTTGTGATTTAATTATATTCATTGTAGGAAATAGTAAAAGACCTGAGCTCAGGCTGGATTCTGGATTTGCAGAGTCAATAAAACCATAAGTTGAATTTAGTTTATTATTATTGGTAATTTTTGAAATTAGTGACTTTGCAAGAAGAATTGGAAATTAGAAATGCAATTTTGACAGAGGATATAGAGTACAAGAACTCATCAAACTGAAACTCAGCAACAGGGTCTGAATACTCTACATTCTAGAATATCCCAAAAATTAAGCAAAGAACTTTGATCATACATAGTTAATATAGAAAATTACAAATACAATTTTAACAGCCATTTTGTAAAACTAAAAATATTTTGAGAAACTGTTCTGTCAAACTGGTGCAAATCAGGTAAATCCCATCACTGATATAAATCAATACCGTTTGGAATTGTATCAGCTCTTGCCATATTTCAGCAATATATGAATGGAATATTATGAGGAATAAAAATATAGAAGTATACTTGGATGATATTATCATCATGAATAAAATGAGAATGGAACATTTATAAAATCTTGCAGGTAATGCAATGATTTCAGGCAGCTGGCATTCAAACTAGAGTATCAGAGTATCACTTACTGAAACCATCTATAATCTATTTCATATACAAAATTGATAGGAAAGAAATCCATCCAACGGAAGAAAAAATAGAAGATATAAGAGGGACACTATCTCAATGAATGTAAAGGAATTACAAATGTGTCTGGAAATCATACTGTCATGAGTAACAAATTTTTTAAATCTAAACTTCAAGGGATAATAACCAAATAGATCTTAATTATATCTAAATAACTTTTGATTATAACAGAATTTTAATAATTTCAAATAATTTAGACTAATGTTAGCACTATTTTTGAATTACAAAATAAATTAATAAAGTCTCAAATTCTCTCAAATCTATTGATTTGAGAGAATTTGAGACTTGATATTTGATATTTAAATCCTTCAATCTTTAGCATATTGAAAAAAATCAGGATTTTTTCAATATGATGATGGGTTAAGACCCAAAAGTAGTTTATAATAAAATCTTTTTGGTTTATTAAATAAGCTTGTTGTTGTATGTTAATTAGGTTACTTATCATTTACCTGAAGATAATTTCTGTTATTAAATAAAAATTCTTAATATTATATAATAAGAAATTTTTGAAGAAACACATTTAGTGTTATCATCTATTATGTTAGAAAGTTTATATGTTGTTTATATGAGCAAATATAAGCTTAGAATAATTAATTAATACTTTAATAAATAAGTACTTTAATAATAATAATACATTTTTTGGTTCCTATAAACTAATGCTATTTTTATGTATAAATCCAGGACTGTTTTTAATATGATACCTACAATTTTATTTATCTTTTCACTATGCTAAAAATTCATTATATATGTTACAGGACAAACCCGAATTCAGGAAATACTAGAATTTTCTACGCAAACCTGAATTCAGGAAATACTAGAATTTTCTAGTCAAAACGAGAACGTCCTAACGCTTGTCGGATGTTCTAGTATTTCCTAGGCCGAACTTGAAATGCCAAACATTTCTTGGACGTTCTAGAATTTCCTAACCGAACTCGAAATGCCGAACATTTCTTATTCAAAGTCTGGAATTTCTAATTTTTCCTAGTCAAAACCCGAGGTGACAACAGTTAAAACAAAAGTCTTCATTTCTTATGTATTCCCGCTCAGAGTTTGATATTTGCCAGTAGAAATTTCTTTCTTCATAAAATATCTGTAAGGATAAACAAATCTCATTCAGAAGGCTGCAATCTGCACCAATGGAAGTAAATAGAGCTAAATCCACTTTAAATGCACAAAGCATTGTATATCAAAATTATGTTTGTACAAAAAGAATAATATTTTGTGTAATTCTAAATGCCACAAAAGCCTATTTTCCTAAAAACAAAAAAAAAAAAGGGTACCTAGTTATGTTTTTTATTTTTGTATTTATAGTTATACCGTGAATACAAAAATTATTGATTAATTGATTAAAAACAGTATTATAATGAATATAATGCATATTTTTATTACTTGATAGGAAATAACAAATTCATTTTTTTTTGTTGAGAAAATGAAATAAGACAAATTGAAAACAGAGCCAGCTCTCATTCATTATTTACACCGTTGACTTTTAAGAACTGAAATTGGCAATTTTTAATTTTTTATGGACAAATATTTTAATATTTTTATTAGTCGAAGTTCAACATAATATATGAAGTAAAAAATTTTAAAAGTTGAAAAACATAATTAGTTATCTCATTTATTTTTGCAAGATAGGCTTTTGTGGCATTTAGAATTACACAAAATATTATTCTTTTTGTATAAACATAATTTAGATACAATATTTTGTGCATTTAAAGCGGATTTAGCCCTACGTACGTACTTGCACTGGTGCAGAATGCAGCCTTCCTGAATGAGATTTGTTTATCCTTAGGGATATTCTGTGAAGAAAGAAATTTTTACTTGCAAATATCGAACTCTGACCGGAAATACATAAGAAATGAAGACTTTTGTTTTAATTGTTTGCCACTTTGTGTTTTGACTAGGAAAAACTAGAAATTCCTGACTTTGAATGAGAAATGTTCGACATTTCGAGTTCAGTCTAGGAAACACTAGAACATCTGACAAGCACTAGGATGTTCTCATTTTGACTAGGAAATTCTAGTACTTCCTGAATTCGGGTTTGTCCAGTAACACATATATATATATATAATACATTATATAGTAATGTGATTGATTTTAATAATAATAATAATATATTATTATTATTATTATTATTATTATTATTATTATACTATTGAGATCCACCAAGCTTCAATATGACCCCTAGCAGATTTTTTTGGAATTATTCAAAGGGTGAATCTTTTCAACACATGAACAAGCTTCAAAGTTAATATATGTGTGAGAATTCTGGTAAATATAAGGGAATTTTGGATATATGTACAAGATACGAGCATACATCTATCTCATACCTGAGATTTACAATAATTTTCAGAATTCCTCTCTTTAAAAATAAAAATCAGACTAAAAAGTAGTCTATCAGTTTGTATACTTAGTTTTTCCCTTCATTTCTAATCAAATGAGAAACAGTTTAGTCCTAGTAGCAAGCGTATCTTAAATATATAAAAACATTATCAGAAAAATGTGGAATTGCTGATGGCACGATTAACGATTTCTTAGAAAATCAATCAAGTTTTATCATTTTAATTAAAATTAATAATTTGAATAATGAGAAAAACGATAGCCGTAATATATCCGAAGCTGAAGAATTATATTCAGCTGAAATCAGCATTGAAGGAATTGATTTATTATCTGATTCCGAATAATAAAGTTAATGAAAAATTAACATAGTATAACCAAAAAATAATTAATATAAGGTTTATTATTTGATACATGAATGTTTCTAAATTTAAGATAAAGTTTATTTTATTATGTAATTTTCTTTATCCTTCTATAATCATTTTTTTCTATAACTATATATTCCTTCTTCCACATTTCCTTCTATAACCAACCCTTTCAATATGTTTTAATCATAAGTATGAGAATAGCTTTAAAAATACACAAAAATGCAAAAATTTTCAAAATTTCATACGAGATTATTGAATGCTAGATATAACAATCCTGCTGACAAGCTTTCTGTGTGTATGGTTCACCCTTTCCGTGTCCATTGCGCCTGCACGTAGTGCCCTCTATAGTTCATGGTGGATCTCAATTTCTGCTATCAGTACAGAATTTCTGCTTCACTGTTCTGAATAATATTATAAATAAGCCAATAAATAGGATGCAATTCATTAACAAAAATAATCATCATTGAATCAAATGCTGTTTGAATTATCTATTATTATTAAATTAATCTGAATTTATTATTATTATTATTATTATTATTATTATTATTATTATTATTAATCTATCTGTCGGCTAAATAAATAATTATAGTTTTCTAAAAAGAAAATGAACATATTTAAAAATCCTTTAAATGACTCGAGTTTAAGAAATTTATTTAACACATTTGGTAATTAATTAATGGAAATTATATATTAAGAGAAATGAATCCTCTGATCATGATTATTAAAGCTTGCTTCAGTTATATACGATAACGTCTACTGTTAAGCAGTTTATGCCTCATAATATTAAATCATTAGGTGAACTTAGGGATTAATGTATCGTATTAATTTCTAAGGATGTCTTTCAACAATCTGTTACAATGGATCTGCAGTAAATTAGGATTTGTCAAGCTGGCAGACAAGTTCGAGAGAAGCGGACAAATCCTATCTGGTTTGACGTGATATAAAGAGAGAAAACCCGAAGATAATTATTACAACTGTTATTAGAGACTTTATTCTTCTTATATGTTTCGAATGTCAAGAAAAGAGGATTTATAGCAACAAAATTAATTTCTAAACTTGCGTAATTGAATAATTTTGTAAGGAAAGTTTGATGATTTATTCTTTATCTCATCGTTAATATTAGATACGAAAATACGTTTGATGTAAACTATTATCTTTCTACTTAAAAATATCGAAGAAAAATTTAATAATTTATTATTCCAGTTGATGATATAAATTTCTAACATAAAATATTGACAAAATTTGTTAAGTTATTCAATTATAAAAGGATTATAGTCTACGTATACCGTTGGCTTCCATATGGGTCTGTTTTTGCGCGAAAAATTTAATATTTCAAAACAAATAATATGGAATTGTGTTGAAAACTCAATACTTTACTATAATTCTTGAGATCAGTATTGGAATTACAGGATGGTAGAAGATCGATATCAGTTCTAAAGGTCAAAAGCTTTAAAAATAATTTTGAAGTCAAGTTTGTTCTAATAATTACGAAAATATTTAAAATTTAATATTAAAAATTTTGATCTTAAAATCACGAAACGTGTTAATTAAATAATATTTGATTGTTTAAATTTATATTATTGTTTATTTTTTGTATAAATACTTAACTTTGGCGAACTCAAATTGAAAGATAAAATTTTTTTTTATTTAATTTTTTTTTTTTGACTTCGCAGTATATAAATGCCATTGAAAAGCAATGAGTGGCCATAATGATTAAATGAAAAAATTTACTTAATATATTTGTTTATTTAATTTAATTAAGTAAATCAAAAACAAAAGTCATAAAAATGAAATTATAAGCGTTGAATATTATAAATTATACTCTAATTAATTAATTAATTTCTGAATTCCAATACAGAATTACTTTTAAAAAATCAGAAAAGAAAAAAAATCTAAATTAAAATTTACAAGAATATTTTCTTTATATCAATGTCGAACACTTCAAAAAAAGTGAAGAAGAGAATGCAATGTTTTCTTTAGGATGGAAGTGATATTCTTTTATGACAGGAATAAGTTTATTTGAAAATTAAAAGTTCTTTCAATGACAATTTTCGGTTTTATTTTATTGGTACAGGTGAATTAAATAGCAAATTTATACTAGTAAATTATAGAAATAGCCAACTTAATTGAATTTTTTCAAATTATTAATTTAATGGCAATCTGAATAATATAAATATCATCAGTAGAGTTAAATTTGGTAAAAAGAAAATATTTGTTTATGTGAATATATAAACAATATCATCATCCTTAAAGAAAATAACAAATACAATTTTATCACTGAAAAATAACATAAAAACATTTAAACATTATTTCTTGTAACGCTTCAAATACAATTTTTATAAAGAGTAATGACAAATCATAAAAAAATTATTGCGTGCCTAAATATTTAGTAAATATTTGTGCATTCAACTGTTGTAAGAAAACACCTTTATATTGTTATAGCTGTTGATTTTTTCTGTTTTGTTTATTTAAAATATTACTTCTGATCTTACTTATCAGGCTGATTTAAATTAGGATTTATAGTAATTATTTTTAATTATTATCAGGTATTCAAAAATTAGTGTAATTATTAAATCAGTAATTAAAAAGTTAATATATTTTATATGTAATTTTTTTTAAATTGATGATAAAAATATTAAATAATTAATAAAAATCGTTTAAAAATTATCAGAGAGAAATATTTTTCATGTTTTTATATCTGAAAAATTTTTATAAATAATTTTTTATGGAGAAAAACAAGTATTTATTAATTTAATCTTATTGCATTATTTATTAAATATAATTATTTGGGGAGATGATAGTTATCCATCTAATTAGTATTAACGGATTAACATAAATTTCAATATTAAACTCTGCTTTTCCTAAGCGATTTCTGATGTAATTATTCTTTTCTAAATAATTAACAACTAATTATTTATTTAAAAGCTTAAAGCGATGCTGGACTCATTCCTAAATAATGCACATGTGTCTTAGATACAGGATAGAAAGGCTATCCATTATGCATGAATCGATTCTTTTTCTTAGGTTCGAAAGATGCCAAATGATCCAAAAAGTTTCAAAGAATTCTAATGAATTTAAGATTCATTACACTTTGAAACTTTTCAGATCGTTGATATATTGCTATAATTTTAACAGACCTTCAACAAATACTATGTTTTTTTTTTTTTAATCTGTCAAGTATTAAGCAATTTTATATTGAATAAAACTGTTAAAAATTTGATAATTTTGTTATTAATGAAAATTTATAACGTTTCTTTACAACAGATATTGTATATATACACATTCAAACTAGATATAATGTATAATTTTTGCAGTATTATCTTCACGTCAAATTATATATATTGGAAGTACAAAATACATATTGTATTTTGTATTTCCAATATATTGGATATATTTTCACATATTTTATATCCAATAACAGATACTGTATATATACACATTCAAACGAGATATAATGTATAATTTTTACAGTATTATCTTCACATCAAATTATATATATTGGAAGTACATATTGTATTTTGTATTTCCAATATATTGGATATATTTTCACATATTTTATATCCATAATATTAGTTATAAAATAGGAAAATAAATAAATAAAAATATGATTACAAATTCAAATTCTTTTATAAAATATATACAATATACATATATATTAGTAAATTATATATTAGGACGTATTTAATTTTTATAACATTTGTTTCAGATAAAAAAATTTTTAATTGATTCCTTTCAATATTCTTAAATTGAAATCCTTTGATCCCTAATTTTAGTAAGATATGTTATGTAAAAATCCTATATTATATGACTACGTTTTAAAATTTTTATACATTTTATCATAAAACTATAAAAGTTAAATCAAAACTTCTTTCCATATTTCATATAATAAAACACATATTGAAAACTATAAAAAAAAGTTATAATTTTCTTCTCGGAAAATACTATGACATTTGTGAAGTTTCGAAAATATGTGTATTGTTATATCCAGAAGTAACAAAAGATAGATTTTTGCATTCTGATGAAATTCTTTGTGAGAATTCTGGATTGACAAACTGCAATAAAATAAAGATATATTAAAAATATTTCTATGCAAATAGAAATTTAAACATAGTATAATCACTAGATTTAAACAAATCATGTACAGTTTTCATATATTTTTCATAGTTTTCCATGTCGATAAAAATTTTATTATGCAAAAGAAAAAACACATTGTACGAAGTTTTAATTCATTAAAAGAGTTCAGACACTTTTTTCTGTTCCAAGTTTAATATAATTTATTCTGAGCATTTCAAATCATTTCGATTTTAATTATCACTTAGCTTCAGATATGAAACGATTTAAATATTACGAATATTTATCATTATAACCTATTAATAAATAAAATTATTTCTCTATAATTAAAAAATTAAATAAATCAAACGAGATTTAATTAGGTGAATTCATCTTAAATTTTAAAAAATGAGTAATTAATAAAATATTTTTATTTAAAAAAATCTAAAAATATTTATTTAAAATTAGATAAACTAACGAGATAGTTAATATAATGCAAATTGTATTAATAATTTTCAAATGGGAAAAAAGAGGCATGTTTATCTAAATTTCTAAAATATTGTTTATATCTAAAAGAAAAACCACAAATAAAAAATATATACATTTCAAAAAATATTTATTGAAAAACTATTGAAATTTATATTGAAAAGCATTAGAATGATTGAAACTGAAAATGCAAACTATATTCTGAAAGGTCCCAATAGTACTATTCAGTGCATTTAGATCGAAACTTTTAAGCACGCAACGGAAAGTTTTTCTGTTTGAGAGTTCTATATTTAAATATCATTCAGATTTTATATGTAATTTACTTCTGAAAGTTTAAAGAGGAAATGTATAATTTTATTTTTAATTTTAGTGCAGACTCTGCAGAGCGATTAAATTTACAATAGGCATGTATACTAATGGATTTTAAAATAAATTCTCATTAATATTAAAAGGAATAACAATGATATTGATAATAATAATACTGCATTGTAATCAGTGGCGGCTCATGCATAGGCACTGCGGAACTGCAGCATCCCCAATTTTTCTCGATATATAAATATATTTATTAATTTATTTATATTTGCTTGTAATATTTAATTTTATCAACAGCAATCTTGTACAATTCTTTTATTTTGTATAAATAAATAATAAAAATCTACCCTATAGCCAACGATCTTACTTGTAGCATTTAGGAGAGAGAAGGGCGCTATCGGCACTGTGTTTATCACAGTGCCGTATTGTTACTTGCGCACGCTCACGCGAGCATATGCACGTCATATTGATATGCGTGGATGCGAGATATTAGCGTAATGCGGCACTGTCCGTCATGCATTTCCACTTTTGTTTAAATGCAGGTTGCGCAAATAGTACTGTGTTGGTAGTGCTTATCGTGTTTACTCTGTTTCTTTAAATATTTGGACATTATAATTAAAAACATAACATTTTGAATTACACTAAACTATATAATTTTATCGATAATAATAAATATTTTTTAATTTTTAATTTTTTTTCAATTTCTACCGTAATTTTGCTCTTTTATCCAGATACGTATACAATATATTTACAACGTGTATGCATTAATCATGCATACTACGAAAGTTGCAGCACCCTTACGATTTCAAGTCACTAGCCGCCACTGATTGTAATTTAACAATTACGGAATACTCTATAGATAAATACGGTATACAATAAAAGAATTATAGGATAAAAACAGCAAATTACAGCCATGGGGAATACTCTAGATAAATACGGTATACAATAAAAGAATTATAGGATAAAAACAGCAAATTACAGCCATGAAATATATACAGTAAGACAAATATTCTTAATACATAAGATATTAAACAAAATATGTTTTGATAGTAACATTGTAAAGAGTGTATATAATATTATATAAATATATGGACTAATTAATCTAATATAGATGCTAATATCTAAAGAAAAATCAATGCACATAGTGTACAAAAAAGAATACAGCATAATAATTAAAAAGAAAGTAACAATAGTATCCGAAGGTGTTTTGTATTTTTGTATGTTTTATTTATTTATTATTATTTTTATTTAAATAATAAGTGCTCACAGTAAATAATATTCTGTAAACAGTCATCTGATTTATTTTTTTAATGAAATGAGCATTATTCTCAAATGCAAAAAAATGATAACTTTGCAAGAGAAAATCAATTTATGAGATTTTTGTCATGCAACTAAAATATGCATACAATGCAATTTTACGGAACAGTCACGTTTTTCAATATTTAATTTTTAACTGTTTTACTTTTAAAGACTCTAAAGAATTTTTAAGAAGTTTGAGGGAATCAAATAAAATAATATAATATACAGTAGTAGTAACATAAATAATGTAAAATTGGTTAAATGTTAAGTATTATTCATAATATTGACTGAACTGAAAATCGATTTTTCAGCTCAAAGTCAATATTATGAGCTGATTTCGATAAAATAGATTGTTTTTCAATATTTGTAGCAAAAATTACAAACAATGCATTTTGAGGACTTAAGAAACCATTATCAATCCTAACAATCTAACGAAAAATAAATGTAAAGCTCTTAAACGGCTTATCTAAAATAAAAAATAAATAGAAAAAGAATAAATAAAAAATATAATTTTTAGCAAAAAAAAACTAGAGTTCAAAGGATAATATAATTAATTATCGAAAATTATATTGCTTTTTAATACTTAATTTTTTAATAAAAAGTTTAAATATATGCTTTTTATACTTTAATGATTAATTAATCTTTCTTATTATTTTGGTAGTTAATGCAGTCAATCAATAAATAGAAAATAAAAAAATCGTTTCCTGTAATAATATGAAAAATGAATTTTTTTATACATATTATATTTTATTACAGAATAAATATGCAATTAACAGTAAAGTTTGAAAGGGAAACGAGGACTTATCAAACAGAAAAACTTAACGAAAAGACGAAAACGAATTAAGGTAACTAATTAACGTAATTGAAGAGGAAAATTCATAAGAATTATGCATATGAAAATCTGCATGCAATTGTTTTAACCATTCTTTAATGATCTAACAATGCAGAAAAATAGGAAAAGATGGATAAATCAGCATCTCTTACCAAAAATGGATAATAAATATTTTGAAATTCTAATATTTATCGGAATTCATTATTGTATTAATAAATAAAACATTTAAACATTTATTTATTATTAAATTAGCAATACTGTATTTATAGAAATGAGTAAAGCAGTAATAATATATTTTATCATTAATAATATAAATATCAATTCAAAACTAAGGCAACACAATACTGAGAAATGTGCAAAATTTTCTACAATTTAAAAGCGGTCTATTATGTTAATATATATTAAAGCATATATTATCTATATATATTAATAATAATAATAATTCCATAGTAAAATATATACAGTATAATAATATCTATAATAATATTTAT
>AYEL01073683.1:0-12193 GCA_000484575.1 Olivierus martensii
ATATTTTAATTTTTACAATCTGATATGTATTATATTATTTTGTTTATACTATATATAAATATATATTATTCAATTATTATATTCTATTCAAAGAGGTAGAAATGATACAATTTTATACAAAGAGATAGAAATGATACTTCGAAAAAATAAACAATAAAATTTTAATATATTAGACTTCAATTTTAATTGAATTTAAAATCTATGCAAAAAGAATTTAGAATTTAAATTAAAAAAAAAATACTGAAACATATTTTCATTTTATAAAATTAATTTTTGAAATTTTCTATTATATACAAACATATAAATAAATACTGAAACTTATATTTTCATTTTATAAAATTAATTTTTGAAATTTTCTATTATATACAAACATATAAATACAGTATTATGTTTATTGTATATACAATTTTATTTCATATATCTGATCATTTTTAAGATACAGTAATTAAAAAAGGCCGTTATAGCAAAATGCCGTATAAAGAGCGGCCGTATAGCGAGGTATGGGTGTATTATAAATCGAAAATTTTAACTATTTGGCCAATTTACTTCTATAGTTATTGCATATGGAAGATAGGTAATATAATAGAAGGAATATTTTAATAAAAATATTTTGTGAACAGAAGATAATCATAACTGATATTGAATATTATAAGGAATTTCATAGACGTTATACGACTCGATAAAGTAAACTTTAACAATTGTTCCATCCGAAGTTTAAGTTACTTCAATATTAATTTAAAGAAGTTTAAAGTTTTCTACGTCAATGCATTTCTTTCTTGTTCTTTAAGATTTCTCTTCAAAACTTTCATCTTAAATTCTTGGAATAAAAAAACTTTTCTAAAATTTGAAAATTCTGCTTTATTAGATTTTTATATTCAAGCCTATGAGCTACTTTCACCTGATATTCTTATAAGGAGATAAACTTATGCATCAATAAGATTACTGAAATGGGATAGATAGTTGGAAAATGGATATGATCACTTTTCCTAGGATATAATATATTTGATAGAACTTCTGAAAATCGATAGCTTGCGAAATATTACTTACTACCGTTATGCAAACAATAACATGATTTAAAAAGTAAAAGAAATTAAAATGTGAAATATAATAATTTAATCTATATTATTTTTATTGTTTTAATTAAAATTCATAATCAATTCAATTTTTAATTAATGAAACAATTATTAATTTAATTAAAATTAAACTTAAATATTTTATTATATATTTCCCCTTTACTGATGCGTATCAAAATATTAAAATTATTCTTCCACGGAATTTATTCGGGAAAAATTTATAAATTATTAATCATTCTATTAAGTAAACACAAAAACGAATAACCTAAATAACAAAAAAAATTAATATAAAGTTTACAAATTATAAAATTAAAAATTTCTTTAATTAATACAGCTCAAAGGCATTAAAATGAACTGTTCATTAACGATTAATCATAAACCACATAAAGTAATTTATAAAACTATTTATATAATATCTGAATCATCAATCTATGTATAATAAAGTGGACAAGTGTATAATGGATAGGTAATTAAGTCTGATTATTGTCCAAGTTTATTCGATAATCACTCACATTACTGACATTCTTATTGTTGGAGAGATTGAAGCAGATATTGATGTTTGAATAAAATTTGTTTCAAATATGCAAAGAACAAACTTGATTTATAATTTTTATTAAATTAAATCGTTTCATTGAGATATTTAGTTTTATAATAATAAGTTTTTTATAATATTTATCTCGAAGCAGATATTGATGTTTGAATAAAATTTGTTTCATATATGCAAAGAACAAACTTGATTTATAATTTTTATTAAATTTAAATCGTTTCATTGAGATATTTAGTTTTATAATAATAAGTTTTTTATAATATTTATCTATCTAGAGTAAAAATATTATGAAATCAATAATTTGAGAGAGAGAATTTTTTTTTAAAGTTGATTATAATTTTATTTTATAATATATTAGTATCAAAAATTTATTAAGAAAATTAACTTCTAGAAACTTCAATTTACCAAAATACTTACAATTTTCATTACTTCAAAATATTATTGTTGGAACTAAAACTTGTTAATAAAATGTTTTCTTTTTGGCTTTAAAAATATTTACAATAAAAATTTGATCAAAAGAATAAGCTTAAAATAAACTGTGATAAGATTATCCAAGGTGCAATTTTTGATTAAAATATACAGCAGATTTTTATAGATAAAGGATTACTATAAAAACATTTCATTGATTTTTGTGAGGATAGATAGATGAACAAAATTCCTTCTACAATGCTGTTCTATTTATTAGAAAATAAAACTTTAAAAAATTAAAAAAGAACAATAGATTAATTTAATAAAAAATACTTTTTCATTATAATTTCAGCGCTCACTTACCCCGAATGACTCCACCATTAATTAAATCACATTTCCGAATAAGAGCAAAAACATAAATAAAGTCTAAAAAATAAGCGTTAATGAAGTAAGATGAAAATTTTCCACAAATTAGAATTGAAACATTGCCAATTGAAAAAAAATATCTGTAACCTTAGCCATTTTCAGAAAGAAAAAATAAAAAGCATACGTTCGTTATAGTTGGCAAAAAAATAAAATGTTTAGAATGTATTGTAAACGAAATGCAATCAGTTTGTGTTTACATTTTATATAAATTTGGCTGGCGGTAAATTTGTACTTATTTATTTTTAATTTCATCTGACTTTCTATGCCAATTATTTAGTACAAAAAGTTTTATATAATTCTCAATTTTTGAAGCCCCTAAAAATTTGGAACTCTAGGCATACGCCTAGTAGCAAACGCTCCATCGAGTTCTATACATAGTATTATGTAAAATTGTATGTTTGCTTTTCTTTATTTGCCTAAAAATTGCGAATTTTTATATTAAATTAGATATATATTTCAATAGTAAAAGCCCCGAAATATAAATGCGCTATTGATAGTACTATATACAAATACAATAAACGTTGATACCCGGACTACAGTTTATAAATTTTGCTTAAATATCGGATTATAATTCGATCATCAACTATGACTTCAGTTTTTTTAAGTTGAGAAAATAATTTTTGTTGTTTTGTCCCAACTTACGCAAAAAATTCCACTCCCAATTATTTGCGTAAACCAGGAATGCTACCTTTGGATTAAGGGTATAGTCTTTTTCAACTTTTCAGCAACTACAGAAACGGATATTAAATAATTCTTGAATTATTTTTTAAATATTCAAAGTATTATTGTTAATTAAGATATTTTTGTGATATTTTAGAATATTTTGCCGGATGATGTTAGCGAATTTGTTCATTTCGCTTTAAGCCGGAAAGCCACGTCAAACCTCATCCTTTTTTGCGGATTTTTTGTTTTTCCAGAAATCTCGTAATGACAAGGCAGAATCTCATTATGAGTAAAAACTGGATTAACATCCTCATGGCAGGATTATTTAGATCCGAAAGTATATTTAATTACCACGTGATTCACCAAAACATATCGAAAAGCCGAACAGCAAATAGAAAATTTTGCTCAATAATACCAAAAAATATAAATTAGAACTATATGATTAAAATTTAGAAAAGTTAAAACTATAAAAATTTTAAATCAAGATTAATAAAAAATTTAGAATACGATACGATTGAGAATACAGGCTTCACATAGGTAAATGAGCCGATATAAAATTGTCTCCCTGCTCACCTGACCATTCCTGTGAGACGTGTTTTCCCGCGAGTTAAGGAAAAATTCATGAGACAGGAAACCGTATATCGCATTTCTTCACAAGATCCGACCAGTCCAGCAAAGTACAGGAAAATGCACGGTAGACGAATGCAAAGTATCGCATCTGACTTGCAAGAAGATATTCATCACCGTAAATTCCACTGTCTACCGAGATCTTCGAATTAAATTCAAGCCCCATTTTTATCCCTTTAAGCTAAATAAATATTATTATTCTAGCCTAATTGCTTTGTTTGATTTTCTTCTCATAAATATTCAATATTAAAAAATATATAAAATTTCGTTTATCACTAAATATGCAAGCAATTTTTCCACAATGGCTATTTTTACTATAAAACTTTTTGTACTAAATAATTGGCATAGAAAGTCAGATGAAATTAAAAATAAATAAGTACAAATTTACCGCCAGCCAAATTTATACACAAACTGATTAGAATGTATTGTAAACGAAATGCAAACATTTCGTTTTTTTGCCAACTATAATGAATGTATGCTCTTTATTTTTTCTTTCTGAAAATGGTTACAGATATTTTTCTCTCAATTGACAATGTTTCAATTCTAATTTGTTTTGAAGTCAATAAGATGTCGAAGACACGCAAATTTTTTAATAAATTATTTATATAAACAAATTACTACTACTTTAAAAAACATCAATATAAGCTAGTTGTTGTCATATATATTAACTCTAAAATAAAAGTAATTTACTGTGTATGAGGACTTTATCGAAAACTTGCAAGCGCTGTTTTAAGCCATATTTTCTGCTAATTCATTTCAGTTTTCCTCATACGGTTATCATAAAATGTAATTTATACTGTTTGATAACTACTATGATGATTTTATTTATTTTAAATAAATTATAGTACGAAGAAATTTTCATATTTTCTCGGATAGATTTATAAAAGGCATTTTATTTGGCTTCCTAGGGCCACATTTGAAGGGAAAAAAAGTAGTCTCGGGCCGCACATAAAATATACTAATTCTAACGATAGTTATTAAGCAAAAAAGTTAGCAAATAATATACAATATATGATATCCACCATGACAAATAGGCAAAAATGTCATAACATAATAATCTTAGATTACTTTTCGTTCAGAAATTTTTTAAAAATAAGTGAGCAAGTCAAGAAGTTTTAATCAGTGAAATAAATATTTAAAAAAAATGGAAATAGAAAATGTAGTTAGGTATTTAAATAATAAAAACTTAAGTACAGAAAAATCTCAATGTTTTAAGGAAGTTTATGAATTTATGTTGGGCCGTTAACATTCTGTGTTCATACACTTGTCAAATCCAAAGTATGTCAGCTATAATTTCACCTGTATTTTCAATTTGATTGTTTTTAAAAATTCAATAGTTAAAATTCGATCAATTGTGTTATTTTAAAAAAATAATGATCACGAATTTTTTGAATTTTGCTACAACTTACCAGCTAATTTTTTATGAAAATTACAATACTTTTGCAATTTACCTTGATCATTTTTTTCTATCTTCTTTTCGATCCTACACCAAATTTCAGATCATCATCGGTTAAAAATCACTACTATAAATCAATGCCTTGTTTCTTTAAAAAAAAAGATGTTTTTTATGTAATTAAGCTCTGCTCTTTCGGACATGGGATGAAATACGTGACTACTGACGTCGTCATTTTGATTTACGGTGGTGTTTTTTATGTAATTAAGCGCTGCTCTTTCGGACATGGGATGAAATACGTGACTACTGACGTCGTCATTTTGATTTACGGTATGGGTGTGTTCTTAAAATAAGCGACTTACGAGCGAAAAGGGTTTAAAGGCGTTCTCAAATTCTGCTGACCGTCAGCACTTGTAGTGGTTTCTAAGTGGATCAACTTTATCCGTCGAGTTTTTTCGGTGAATCAGATTTCGGATGTCACGAGCCTAGCAGCAAAACAAAATTAACATCGAAGCTAAATCATAAAATTAAAAAATCGGCAACACAATTTCTTTTTCTTCTGATATTGTTTCTTAATATTCTCATCGGTTACTTGATCTCAAACTGTGATGTGAAAAAATTTTTTCGTCTCAAATAAACTTTTTGTAAAATTAAAAAGTTTCTGTACAAAAGACACACAGAAACGTCTAACGAAAGACCCAATTTACTGATCAGAATTTGTTTCCGATCCGTAAAATTTATCAGTGAATTTTATTTCGTATGCATCTCCTACAAGATATATTTATAAAGATGAAATATTCGTTTTGAATTTTTTTTAACTTTGCAAAAGAATTAAAGTTGAACACACCAAATTCTTCGTGAACTGACAGTTTAAAACCCTTTTTCATATTTAATATAAATGTTCTGTAGTATCTTTTAAAGATTATTATTTATTTATATTACAATGGAGCTTGATGCAATGATAGCTATCCATAAAATATATGGATATTTTCAAATCAGATACATCTATAAGCAGTGAAAAAGCAAATATTTTTCATTCAAATTTTAAATCATGCTCTTATCAGTTGAGCTTAGACAGCTTTTAAATTTATACTTGAATAGCATAATGCTGAAAGAATAATGATTATTCAGTCATTGTTCAAAATCTCATTGTACAACAAACACAATTCCAAACCATGAAAAATGATCCACCCTATGAAATTTATTTCTGCAACTTCCTAATTAGATTTTGAATCCAATTGAAATATATCAATACACATTTTTAAAAAATACCAATTCCCATATGCTGATTACTTTTCATATTGTACCGTTGTTCATTTTTGTCTGTTCCATTCCGTCTTTTGCATCATTCTATTATTGAGTTCAAAAAGTCATTTCTGTTATTCTTACTAAAACAAAATATCAAAGAAAATCACAAAATTAGTAATCACAAATAATTTAAACAAAAAGGATTCCTCAACTTCATACTAAACTATTTTAATATTGTTTTTCTATTTCTTCTTTAAAAATTTAAATGTCTTACATATAGTTTTCATAGATGGGATTATTTTTAATCAATTCTCTTTTTCAAGTTTACACAAATTATAAAATTAGTTTTTCTCAAAATAATTTAGAAAATTTAAACTTTCTCATAAAATTATTGTTCTAATTAACCTAAATTTGAAAAGAATAAAAGATTAACTTGCAAAAAACACTTGTTCATTTTAAAATAAAATTTTACTGTAATTTCATTTAAAAATTTGTATTTATAATATATGTAATTATTAGCTGTTTACTTGCTTATATGATGTATTAATTTACTATTACATTTTAAGTAAATCATGTAAAGTATATTTGTATCAGAAATTTATATTAGGTTGAACAAGATAAACTCCACAAGCATTTAAGTAATTCAGTTTGTTTTATTATAAAAATAATTCATCCAATATTTGCATTTTATCAAGATGTTTATTACGTATTAGTTAATACAGAAAATTCGTGTGTAATTTACAAAAGTGTCAATAGCTTTTATTTGCATACTGTATAAAACAAGTTGTGTATATAATCTTTATTCTCTTCAATTGTTCCAAACTGGGCAATCTAATTTATTAAATAAAATAAAGTTAAATAACTTGGTGCATTATCTAATTAAAAAAATATTAATGTTAAAGATATATTTATTAAGAAATATTTGATTATTTTTACAGATTTATTTTATAGACATTATTAAATACTTAAAAAAATAAATAAATTCTTAGATGTTTCTTACATTTCACATAAATTAAACGTTGCATATAATAAAATGACTGAAACACTTCAAAACAAAATCAAACAAAAAAACATCTTTTACAAGTTATTCAAAACAACACCTTTTGAATAAACAAATAAAAATAGTAAAAATAAATAAATTCTCAGATGTTTCTTACATTTCACATAAATTAAATGTCGCATATAATAAAATGACTGAAACACACTTCAAAACAAAATCAAACAAAAAACATCTTTTACAAGTTATTCAAAACAACACCTTTTGAATAAACAAATAAAAATAGAGCCAAAAATGGCTATTAAGTATATAACCTGTAGTAAGTTTTTGACAAGTCATTTCAATCTTCATCTGAATCTAATGCTGCTCTTCTTCTGTCAAACTATTGAAAAAATATATTAAAAATAATATTTTAATAATATTTATCAGCAAGTTACTATTATATATTAAGCTAGTGTTTTTGAAAGTGTGATCTGCAGACCCCAGGAGTTCAAAAATATATTTATAGGGATTCTCAAAATTTCTACAAAAATATATTCATTTCAACAGCCACATTAAATTAAATATATTAATAAAAATATAAATCATAATTGCACAGAAATATAGATCAGACACTGATCTAATCTGTTTGTATGCAAAGAAATTAAAAAATTCAATACTGAAGTCCATAAGGAAATTAGGCTTGAGAAATACTACACTAAACCAATTTTTTTATATTATAGTATATATAATGCTATAACTTTAATATAGAATAGATTTCTTTCACAATTGTAAAAATTATTGTATATACATACATATACCCTAATTTCTTTTTACAAGCCTCAACACCCATATTTAATCTAAGAAGCAAAATTTCAAAGTCAAATAATATACATCTTCCTGATGCCAATGATTATGTACAAACAGTTCCAAAAATAATTAAAATTGCCTACTTTCTGAATCTATTTATTTAGCATTTGGAATTCACTGGTTTTTTTTTTGGGTGTAATTTTAACTTTGTTTTAACCAGTACAAATGTCACAATATCATTATCACAGCAACATGCTGTCATAAATTATTAATATTTGTGACATCATCCACTGTTGCATTATGACATCACTGCATAAGTGTACATGACATAACTATGATAGATATTGTTGATATATAAGGCAAATGTTATCTCTACTACTAACATTTAGCATCATCTATTGTCAAAATAAAAAAATTTAATAAAAATTAAATTCAATTCTGTGAGATTAAACCACGCAGCAACAAGGTGATCAAGGAATTATTATTGTTGTTTTATCACAAAGAGTATTTTATAAAATTGCTAAAAAACAAGTATAGAGTTTTATTGATTTTTCACTAAGTATTTTGCAGTTTTTAGGTTGTATTATTTTAACTAAATCTATTTATTAAAGAATTTCATCACTGTTTATGTTATTAGATATTTTAGCAAATCAAATAAAAAATGATCAATATTTTTGATGAGGAAAGAATAATTTTGTTTCCAATTTACAAGAATTAGATCTCTGAAAATTTCTTAGGCATAAAGTATGCTCATAAATCAGGGTTTGAGTGAACAGATATTTCCTGGCTTAGAAAAATAACTGAAACCAATTTTTTTGCATAACCCAAATTTTGCATAAATCAGAAAAATTACTGGGGCTTGTGGACTGATATGATTGATATGAGAGAACAAGATATCATAATATGATATCTTGTTCTCTGACAAAAGGAAGACATGGAATGATATCATACCAGTAATATGATTTAAAGAATTTCATCACTGTTTATGTTATTAGATATTGTAGCAAATCAAATAAAAAATGATCAATATTTTTGATGAGGAAAGAATAATTTTGTTTCCAATTTACAAGAATTAGATCTCTGAAAATTTCTTAGGCATACAGTATGCTCATAAATCAGGGTTTGAGTGAATAGATATTTCCTGGCTTAGGAAAATAACTGAAACCAATTTTTTTGCATAATCCAAATTTTGCATAAATCAGAAAAATTACTGGGGCTTGTGGACTGATATGATTGCAGTTATATCATATTATGATATCTTGTTCTCTGACAAAAGGAAGACATGGAATGATATCATACCAGTAATATGATACTTAAGATTAATAATAATAAACAAAACATAAATAAATGAACTTTTAAACATTGTGTTCAGACTTGTAACTTTACAAATACAATAGATGTTCTTGCTCTATATACAGTAGGTGCCCTCTTAACCGGCCTCAGTTCAACCGGCCATTCAGCTAACAAAATGACTCATATGGCAATTATCACGACGCGTTTGTCTCTACCCTCCAGGTTTTTATTAATTGCTCTATTTATTTCAGCAAATGGACATTGTTATTGCTTTGTGCAAGCAGTGTATATGGTTATTTCTACTCAGTTACTGTAATTCAGTTTGTGAAAAAATTTTCGTTGGAAATAATGAGCGAAAAACGAAAACGAAATGTAGTGACGATGGAACAAAAATTAAATGCTTTAGAACGTATAGACAAAGATGAACCAGTGAAACGTATCTGTGACGAACTCAGTGTAGGAAAGATTACAGTGAACGACTGGCGCCGGAATCGTAAATCCATATACTGTATACTGTATATGTAATTCAGTTTAACCGGCCATTTCGTTATCCAGCCAAAGGTTCAGTCCCATGGTGGCTGATTAAGAGGGTACCTACTGTATATAAAAAAAAACTTATGGAAAATATTTTACATAAAATCATATATATATAAATTGGGAATACCTATATATATATGTAAATTGTGTGTGTGTGTAATCAATTTTATATCAATAATGGTTCAATAATTTTTGATGATTAAAAAGATTAAAGTGTATGACAATTTAATAGTGTGTGTGTGTGTGTGTGTGTGTGTGTGTAATCAATTTTATATCAATTGTTGATTGTTTTAATAACAGAGTCCGGTAAGTTTTAAAGTAAATTTATTTAAATAATAATAAAATAAAAGAACAAAGAGTTAGCGGACCATGTTGTCGACACTCCATTACAGGTCGAGGGACGGCACAAAAGTGTCTAACTACTTTGCCGATGTTGCCAGCTCACACAACAACTGTGCACCGTTGCCAGCTCATATAACAACATCAATAATGGTTCAATAATTTTTGATGATTAAAAAGATTAAAGTGTATGACAATTTAATATGTAAAATCCAAAAAAATAATTTAGACAACACATATTTTCATTTTAAATTATATAACTGTGGCATTTAGTTATAATTTTAGGATTAAAATGTTTATTTATGAAATTTAAATAAATAATGAAAAATATATCAATGATATTCAAAATTTACCTTTACAGTAGTAGTCTTTTTTGTTTGCTCACTAACACGTTCCAATAGAGGAATGAGATCTGCTTCTTGAAGCTTTAAAAGAAAAATATTTATATGTTTTTAGTTTTAAATTATGCAAAGAATTAAATATTTTTCATTTAGATATGAAAATGAATAAAATAGCAATCTGTAAAATATCAAAAAAGTTCTAAGGAATAATACTATTTTTATTTAATTCAATTAAAAAATTCCTGTAATCAATATAATAGATATGAAAATGAATAAAATAGCAATCTGTAAAATATCAAAAATGTTCTAAGGAATAATACTATTTTTATTTAATTCAATTAAAAAATTCCTGTAATCAATATACAAGGTATTCCTAAAAATGCTATCAAATATTTTTGGATGGATTCTATGCAATAAATAATAATAAAAAATTATATGTTTAAATGGCTACAAATACTTTGATTTTGAGCAACAAACTTTTTATAATTGAGGAAAGTAAATTTAAGTACTAAAAATTGAAAAAAAAATAAAATAATAATAAGAATCAAATACTATATTCATGCTATACATTTCTTTGACATGGTAACATTTAGTCAATACATATGTCCTTATTATAAGCAATTTGCTATTATTTTATATGAAAAGAAAAAAATAGTCAAAATTTGGTTATAAAATATGAAGTGATTCTTATCTGAAATTAGCTAAATTGAAACAAACAAAAGAAATGTTATTTCTTCTTCCTTTCAGCAAATTAATAGATATTGTATCTATATTTTATTAGTTTTGCTGCAAATTTATTATATTATTATTATTAAAGTTGCAATTGTTTTTTAATTTAGTAGGATAGATAGTAATACAGGAACTATAGTGCATATATTGAAATAAAGATTTAACAATTTTTTTTACATATTTTCCTGTTCCTGGAAAAACTGAAATAGTGTTAATTGGAAAATTATTATTATTATTGATATGCAATGTATGAAATAGTGAGGCCAGTCATTATCTTCATTTTTCCAGATGCTTACTCATAATAATAAAATTATTTAATTTATACTCTTAATGGCAATTAAATAGTCAATATTATATATAATGGTGAGCTTAGTCTCTAATATTATTAGTGACTAAGCTCACCAGATGAATCATTTGATGAATGAATACTTTTCAGATAGTTAGATAGTGTAAACATTCCACTTATAAGCACAGGCAAGAGAGCATCTGCTAGAACAGGGGTCGGCAAACTGCGGCTCTTTAGGTAAGTACTTGTGGCTCTCAAGTAAAATTGAAAGTGAAAATAAAACTGTCATAGTTTCATTTATAAAATTTTTAAAGAATTTTATTCGCATAATGGTGATTTCATTTGGGCTGGGTTCTGCTTTTTAGAGAATTGGCAAATGTGATACCATTCAATAGATTTCATCAAACTGATCAAAAATTATAATAGAACCATCGGCGAAAGTGGCACCGATTAGAAGATATTCCGAAAAATTTACCTCAGAATGGGGTATACGAACC
>AYEL01073684.1:0-15648 GCA_000484575.1 Olivierus martensii
AACTTCTGTATGTCTATATATATATATTAGAAAAATAACTCGAAATTAATTCAGTTTTGATAACCATGCTTTAAGAATTATAAAATTTTTTTTATAATTTTCATACAGTTCTATGGTATATTTAAAACTTTTAATTTAATGAGTTATAAAATAAAAATTTATAACTCATTAAATTAAAAATAATAATATTTTAAGCGATTCGACTATTTTTAATCACTTTATAAAGTTCAAGCAGTGTTACTATAAAGTTATGCTTATAACAAAACAGTAAAAATGCAAAAAACATTTACAAAGTTCAAAATCATGAATTATGAGCTTTGTAAATGAGAAAAAAAAGATTTTAAAGATTTTTTTCTGTAAAAAAAAGATAAGGCAAACAGAATAAAAAATGAACTTAATGCTTTAAAATTTTCATTTCAATGCTATTATTTTATCAGTTCGATTTTGAAGTACTGTATTGTAATTTTTGTGCCATCAAAAACTGGATAAAATGTGATTAATGATTTTCAGAATAATAAAAATGCACAATACGAAAAATTATATAAATTTTTACCGTTGCTACTTTTTAACACGTTTTATAAAGGAAATGATTTATCGATTTGGTTCCTTTTTCCTGCGAATAAAAACTATTAAAAAAGTCTGTCAACAATAACAAAACAGTAGTAGATTTGCAAAGTTTAATTCACATTTTTTATTCGAATATTTTATATAATAAAGAAATTAAACTGATGATAAAATTAGAAATGATATCAGATTCTGTTTCTAAGCTCATTAGAATGCCATAGCATATTTAAAGCGAAGAATATAATTTTTTTTCCTTTGGCTTGTTTGTTTTTAACGAAAATATCGAGTTACAAAACTATTTCAGCCCATTTACACTTGTTTCTGATATTTATCATTAATTATTTATAATAAATTCTTAATTATATTAATTAAACAACGAATATTCTTGCAAGATAAATACTTATTAAATTCAAAATAAACTTTATTTTTTATTCTAATTTGTGAAACGAAAAATATTTTTTCTTTTCTTTTTCTCTAAAATATTAAACAAGAACACAACTCACTAAAGGATTTATCCAAATCCTTAGGTTTTGTAAAATTTTATTTATTGATGGAAATTTTGATGAGTATTTACAGAAAAGGTTTGACTTTTATTTATAATATTAAAATCTCTCTCTATGGAATATATACTGTGTATATTATAACTAAAGTTTAAAATGTTTCATGCATAATAAAATAATATTTTAAATTATAAATTTCCAGAATTGAGAGGACTATGACAATGCATGCACACAACATTATTGTGCCATATTGTTCATTGACTGAGGGATACAATGTCATATGGAATGATATCATACAATATTATGATGCTTAAGATCAACAAATAATACAAAACATAAATAAATTAAGTAACAAACTTTTAAATGTTGTAAACTAGCATATTTCATACTTGTAATTTACAAATAAAAAAAAAAAAAATATTATTTTTCATCTTTAAAAAAATAAAGTAAGCACTTTATTAATTCCTACAACGAAGCTAAAAATAAAATAAGTAAAAACAAAAATTAAATAAAATTTATATAATTTTCTACTGAATAAATTATTAAAAATTCCTTTATGTAATAATAAATATTATTATTATTATTTTTACATGAACAAATTCAGTTATACGTTTAAAGTCAAAGAGTATTTCTTATTACAAAGTTGAATTTCATCTGATAAAAAACAGACTTTGCTTTCCAGATAAAAGAAAAAAAAAGAAAATACAGGTAGATTAAGTTAGCCAACACTAATGGGAATCTAGCGGAATATGTTCTTAGCTGCAGATGAGAAAGGAAAAAAAAAAAAAAAAAAAGAAGCGCTAATGGTGCATCATTTCTGGTTCTAAAAAAAAAAAAAAAAAAAAAACTAATATGATAGATGTTGCAAGCAGGCATCATCCTCTTGATGTCTAGCTGCTTCTCTCCATATGAAGTTCAAATTCGAGAAGGATTTTCGGATAATCTTCGTTCTATAAGAGTATTTTTTTGTAACTTCATTAATTTGACGTTTATATAATTTATATATAATTCTTATATTATCTTAATACCGAAACAAACAAAACTTATTATTTACGACTTCCCATAAGCAGTTTAATATTTTATAATAATTCAATTTGGGAATTACTTGAATTATTAAAAGAAAATAATCCTTCTACACTTATCATTCACTTTAAATCAACTTTTGCATTAGTATACAGGTTTAAAATATTAATTTTTAGTATAAAAAATATGATAAAAAGTGTATAAATGTTTTTTAATGCGTTACATCGCTGCAAAAATCGATTAAACTTTCTGACATTTAACTTAAGATTTGTGTTAAAATTAATAAAAAATTTTTATATATTTTTATTAATTATGATAACTACTAAGCTTTGTTCGTAACTATTCAAATTATCATATAAATTTACTTTACATTGTATCGAATAAAACTGCAAATGCTAAATTTACAATGACAATGATTTAAATTTGCATGAGCTTTATATCCAATTGTATGCTTCTATGCATATTTTATCAAAGGGAATACTCATCAGGAAATTTAGGAATAATCTAATGTGAAATCGTCATTAGTAAAACTCAAGAGAAACATGTAGAAATTAAAAAAGAAATGGAGATATAGGTAACCCTCGTATAACACGGTTGACAGGTTCCTTAAAATTTTAATAATTTCGTTGTTTAATTAATATAATTAAGAACTTATTATAAATAATTAATGAAAAATGTTAGAAACAAGTGTAAATTGAGTTGAAATAATTTTGTGACTCGGTATTTTCGTTAAAAATAATCGAAATTAAGGAATAATCGAAATTAAGGAGAAATCATCATTGACAGAACTCAAAAGAAACATGTAGAAGTTAAAAAAGTAATGGAGATATAGGTAACCCTCGTATAACACGGTTGACAGGTTCCTAAAAAAACGCCCTATTGTGTGAAACCGTGTTATATGAGACCTGGAATCAATATAAAAAAAGGAAGTTACGTTCTAAAATCAATTAAAAATAAATAAATTTCTTTAATTCCACACAAGAAACTTAATTTTTTATTAAGAATATTAATAACACGAAACATAAAGAAAGAAAAAATAATACACTTAAAACCCCTAAAAAACAATATACATAAAACATGAAGGGAAAAGTATACAGCCTATGTAACATTCATTTAATAATTATATCTTCCTTCTCGTTGTTCGGTTAAAACGAGAATATTTTTTTCTTTTTTAACAATATCAACTTCACTTTTTGAACTTATTTCTGCATTTAAAAGTTTTGTATATCTTCTGTTTTCTTTACAAATTCAAATCGAAATCGAAAATAGACTTCATATCGTCCCTCTCAAGCAAACTAGCAAAATTGCATTTATGACTAATTTTAGTAAAGTATTTCTCGATGATTGCATTTTGTGTGTGTGTTGTGTGTCCACAGTGTAGATTTGCAAAAATTAATAAAAATTTTTTGTGTTGTAGGAGAGTAAATGTAAATGTAACTGTGTTCAGTAAAAACGTATTGAAGAAGTACCGCGTTATATGAAGGTTTCTGCAATTTTCTAATCGTTTTAGGCTGGATTCACACTGGCCTTGCGACTGCGATCTCGACCACAACCGCCACCGTTGCTATAGAAACAATCCCATCAGGCCTCGCTTCGCGACTCTTTACTGCGATCACGACAATATTCAACTTGCTGAATATTGTCTTGGTCGCAGTGGTACGTCATTACGATGGCCAATAGAAAGGAGGCATTTGGCCATCTGTTACGACTTGTATGCTACATCAGATCTTATTGGCTGTTGTTTACGCAGTTGCTATTGGTTGATTCGAAAAATCGTGAAGCCGGTCGTGATCAATTTGCATGTTCAATCGCAAGTTGTCAGTCGTGGTCTCAGACCACTGTGAATCCAGCCTTAGAGAGAAACCGTGTTATACGAGGGTTACCTGTATTCTAATTTGTATGTCAATAATAAATTTAAACAAAGTTATCTAAAATCAACTTACAACTAAAAATAAATTGATTACGTCAAGAAAGTGATCTTCCAACATAATATTATTAGTATTAACCCTTTAAAGCTAGCCAATCATCATCTACTTTAAAAAGCGTCACAACGCGTCGCTTTCCTACTGACTTCCAGGTTAGTAAGAAGGCGACCGATGCAATGCGATAGTTAGTGGCAGCGCGACGCGTCGTGACACTTTGTTAAGTAGATGATGATTGGCTAGCTTTAAAGGGTTAATGCTAAAAGATCATGGAACACTGAATCTGATATTCAATATCTAAACTTTTAAGACCACTCTTAATTTAGACTTCATTTTAGAGAGGTTAAAAATCAAGAATCCACTTTCTAAAGACCCTGATCGCAATCATTATATTTCCTATTTTTGCATCACACTGTTCATCACATTCTATTTGAGAAAATCTTAAAAAAAGTAACTTTATACCAACGAGATGGTACACGGTTTATATTACTTCTAACTCTTACTCTTATAATATATTACTCTTTTAAAAAAGAGTGCAGATATTAACATAAATAGTAGGAAACCCATTTTGGGCACCAACTTTACCTATTAGAATTTTCGAGAGAGTATTTTTTGAATTATTTACAATTTGCTATTAAGGTAAATCTACTATCACTAACTCGATGCATTTCCAGGATGCAATATATAGAAAATATTTTGAAAATAGCAGATCAATATAAACAGCATACTTTTGAATTTAGCTACAACATTCGATAATATGGAATTAATATTTACATATCATTTAAATGTCTAATTAATGATTATAATATAAAGTACATTTTAATTTATTAGAATGTTAAATATAGTACTTAAAAATAGATCTTAATGTGTACAAATCGAATTGCAACTATGGTATTTTCTCTCATTATGATACTCTCGCAGCGATTGACGTTAAGTTAATTTTTATTCATTCTATACGCAGATTTAATTGCTATTTTCTCTACAAATCATATTAAAATTCTTATTTCTAAGCTATTGTTGGGTATGCATGCAGAATGTGCATTAATTAGTCGATTTAAAATGATTTATATATAAAAACTAACTATAAAATTAGTATGGGATGGAGGGGTTGGACTTCTGCGGGGGCACCCTCAAAAGTTCAACCACTCCTCACTGTGGTAGAGAGGTGAACTCTGGTATGAATTTCAAAGGCCAATAGGGCGCTGGCATCTTTAGGTTAAGTTAGTTAGGTAGGTTAAGACGCCATATTTCATGTGGGATATACTCTATCTGGCAGCATCACAGACTGACCAACGCTCATGATAGGGTCAACCGGATGGTTGAAGGATGGATTTAACATCCTCCTGAAAAACTGGAGGTGTGGGAGCCGGATTTGAACCCGGATACTCCAGAGTGGTAAGCCACAACTTTACCATGCGGCCATCTACTAGCATCTTTATTTTTTCCATGAGAGTCAACTCAAAGATATGGACACGACAACAACAACATCAATAATGATCAACTACAATAATAATAACATTAACATTTTTATTCATTCTTCTGAGCTCATCGATGGCATAAAGATTTCAGAATTATTTTTCACAATAAAATAAACTTAAATGACCCACGTAAACATGATTATTAGAAATCTAAATTTAAATGTCATTCTTAATTGGCATAGTTTAAGTAATCTTACAGACTGAATTTGAATCAATGCAATGATCTTAGATATTAACAATTATTTTATAATAATTTATTCATCAGTATCCTTTTCATATTTACAAGAATAATCGATAAAATACAAAAATATATTAAAATTAATAACATCATCTCAAGTGTCCCAAATAAAGTAAACTATTGCTATTTTTCAAGTATCTTTTCGACAGCCAGGACATGAAAATGCTCAGAAATTTTATATTAGGAGAATTAACTAATAATATTTTTGTTTTTTCAACGTTCCAGAAAAAATTACACGATGTCATGAGATCATACCATTCCTATGATTAAATCAGCCAAATATAACAGATAATTTGTTAAAATTTAGAATAAATAGTCGTTAAAAAATATTTTACTGTTTTATATATTACAATTTTTTTTACTGTTTTCACGTTTGTAAAGTGGATTACTTTATTTTTACACTAGCTGAATAAACATTCTATTTTATTCTAAAAATTTCTTGTTATATAAAAATGATATTTTCTCATATTATTTAAAGTTTATTTATTAAAAAATATAATTTTCTTGAAAGTCATTGACTCTCTTATAATCATGTTCTCGATCGGTTCATTTATTGTTGGCATTTAAAGTTTCCATACACTTTTTATAATTCAATACTTTTCTTAGATTACATTTTTTCGATGAAAAAAATTTTTTCAAAAATTGAAAAAGGATAATAAAGCGGATTTTCTGATATAAAAAGAAGAAAAGATTTTTTTTTCTAATTGGGAAAATATTTCTTTTTATCTTTACTTTCCATTACGGTAAAAAAATAGCTAAAGATAATGTCATAAAATATCTGAAATTCGTATATTTACATATTTATATATATAAAAATATTTAAAAAAATTACACTTATCAAATTTTCTTTGCGATTTTTGATAATTTTATGTTGTATTTCTTATACTAATTAATTTTTTTTGTAATTATAAAGCAGTCAGGCAAGAATATTTGGCATTTTATGTAGTCAATAAATGTACCTAATTAACTCTTGGGATAATGGAGCCATGGTTATCGTAATAATCTGTGATGTTTTGTTGATGATAATGATATAATTCTAACAATAAGATGATCGTAACTGATTAAAGATGCCTTTAATTATACGTAATATAGTATATCCGAACCTATAATTCCTCCTAAACGATGATGAATTGTATCATTATAGGATATACATAATTGATCGCATTAACATATTTTCCATAATTGTAATTCTATAAATAAATGGCAAATGGAAGAAATATTATACTGTAGCATTAAAAAAAAATCACAACTTTTATATCCTCAAGATATGATAAATATCAAAAAAAAAAAAAAATAGCTTGAAAAAATTGATCCATTCAGATAAAAATTGAGAGAATCAGTTCGATTGTTTACTACATGCAAATATTGTTCATCTTTGCAGTAATAAATCTTCTTTATATCTTTATACTAATAAAGGATTAATAATGGCATAGTAATTAATTTGAATCGAACTACACCTGTACATGATGCTTCTATAAACGTCGGTTATAGGATTAATTAATCACATAATTAATGTTGATCAGTCATTAAAATCATATCGTCGAAGTTTATCAAGGCTGACATAATTTTTTCTTTCTTTTTTTAATAATTATGTCATTTTAAGAGCTGAGAATATCAATAATAATATATTCCTTCACTTTACTTAATACTGTAACTAAAATAATATTAAATTCGTCTTTAAAATTAAAAATAATAATGAAAGATTAATGAACTAATATTAAAAAAAAAAATATATATTTCTCAGAAAAAATTTTATTTCTTTTTTTGAGAAATATGTGTAACAAATTTATGTTTAAAACTTTTAAATCCGTTTAATTTTCGTAATAAATGCAAATATAAACTTCTAAAGTAATTTTTAACAGAATTAATTTTAAAAAAAATATTGCAGATGGTTATTATTATTATTTTTTTGTAGAAATAAAAATAGCATTTTTAACATTTGAAATCTTTGGAATTCTTTCTTTTTGCATTATTATAATGTTTTGCCATTACAACAGATACATTTTAATAATAAAATCATCTATTATTATCTCGGAATAAAAAATATTCAGTATTGCCCATTTTAAGCCATTGAAATGTCCATAAAATACCATCAACTCCCACAAGAAACCGATTCTTACAGAGCAATACAATTTATATTTCTTCTACTCCCTTAATGCCTTTTTGTTCTTTTCTTTTTTTTTTCTTTAAGAATATTACTCGGAAATCTTCTTCCAATATTAATTTATCATTTCACGTGTCTATAGTTTACATTTACTAGTGGAAACTGTAAGTTCTACGTATTTACCATTAATCTTTAAATGTCACGTCACAGTTGATCAATAAGAATGCAAAGTTTTCCATGAAGAAAATGATTACAAAAAGTGCCCGTTCGTTACGCATACTGTTTTAAAAACGGAGTTTATATATATATATTGAAAAACTCTTCTTCCATCTATCTGTGTACAGCTATACACCAATCGCTAAAATTACATCGGAACAATTCTGTAAGTCGTCTTCGATATCACAGACGAACAGCTCTTTGAAATGTCGACGAACTTCAAATTCTTCCTTTAATGTGACTGCACTAGAACATCTTTTCTCGTATCCATAATCCATTACGATTTCTGCACGTCTTCCATAAAGAACTACAATAGTTGAGTACTTCCATCTTCCCCATTTCTTTCTCAAGTTCTTACACTTCGCTTTCGAATTTTGTGGTTACATAAATTAGTCTAACTCTCCACAAAGAAAAGATAAAAAGGAAAAGAAAAAAGAAAGAATCATAAACGACTACAACACCATTTTTTATCTGCAATATTAATTAATTCTTTATAATTTAAAAATTAGCGAAAAAATTTAAAGAGAAGTTAAATTAAGTTTGTATCTATAGCAGATTAGCATAAAAAAAGCAAACCGAATATATTCTTTGTATAAAGACTGTTTGTTTAGAGAAGTTGTAAAGTAAAAAAATCGGTTTAGTGATTGAATGTCAACTAGTCTGTAAAACACACAGTCTCAAAATCCATTAATTAACTAAGTCAATATACATTCCTGCTGTAGAATTAAGGAACACGGACATTGTCTGTTCGACTAAACAAATCTCCTCATGCCAGAACGTGATGGGAAGTACAATTTATCTAGAAATTCTATTTCCAAGTACCTTGTTTACATGAGAAAGTACTTCAAACTGCTTAATGAGCGAAAGACGAAGTTAGTTATTCCATTTTCTTCACACTTTGAACACTATTATAGAAATGATTGGTATTGAAATTGAAATCTTAGCTACCTTAAATGTATCTCGTGTTTACATATATTTAAGATTTTTATTCTTTACATAGGGATTTAAAATTGTTTATGTAGATTTTGTTTCCAAATTATTCTCATGTAAATTAGTTAAAAAAAATTAATGAAATGGTGTTTTTTTTTTGCAACAAACGAAACAAGTCATGCAACTAATGTACCTAGATGTGTTTTTCTGTTTTCTTATTTTTTTCTAATTAATTTTATTGGTAAAAATCTGAATAAATTTCTCAGAGTTTAATTTTCTCGGTTGTTATTTTATTTAAAGAAATCCATTTTTTTTTTCCGGAAGCAGAAAGAAAACAAACATTTCAATAGATAAATAACTAGAATTTAAAATATATTAGTGCATCTTCCTGATTTTTAAGTACTTTTTTTAAGTCTTTTTGCACCTTTTTAGTAATTTCACTTATACAAAACTTCTTAATCGTTAGTGAACGTCGAGAGTGTTACAAAAAAAAGGTTATACGACCCAGTGGAACCAGTGATGCCCTTTTAATTATGTTGGCAACGACTCCTTGGCCTCCTTTTCTCGGCTACAATAAAGATTAGTGAATTTTAATGACACTTTAATAAATTACTTAATCAGTGAGCGAGTATCGTTTTGGTAACTAACAAAACTTTAGCAACTGTTACACATTTCACATTAAATATATAAATATTATTTTCTGTATTTAGGGAAAAATCGAGACATTAATTATCTGGTATGAAAATTTTATATTTTTGTTTTCTCTTTCCTGTGCAGTTAGTTATATCCTTTTTTGTAAAAAAGTAGATTTAAAAGCGATTTTAATATTAAAACAAGATAAATGTTTTAAGTGCACTTTAAAGTTGCTTTAAGGTTTATAAAATATTTATATTTAAAGATATCGATAGTGAAGAATCCGTTTATTAACATTTAAATACTTTTATTTTTAATTGATTACACTATTTTTCTATTTTTAAGTATACTTTACTGCAATAAAAACGATTTTTTTTAAACATTTTTATTTTTATACATAAAAATGACGTTTATGTTTTTCTTAATGTTATATTATATATATTTACTCATAAAACATAACTGTAATGGCGTTAGATATCTTTACTTTATATATATCTATTGACGTTTTATTTTTTTTATATATCAAAGCAATGTCTACAAAGAAAAATTTAAACGTATTTTCATTAAATATAGACGAATATTTGTTTAATAAAATATGTAAGATTATAGTTTTATATATATTACCTTTATAGCGATTTTTTCATTGCGTTATAAAGCTCAGTAGACTTAAAATCTGTAATTACATTTTTATAAATTATAAATCTTTCTAACATAAACATTATCAATATTTAAAAAAAGAGTAATAATTACTTAAAAATCTTAATTAAATTTATTCAGAAAAATAAGAATTTTTATTAAACTTTTTCCCAGTTCCGTTTTATAAACATTTTTTTTTTTATAATTTTCATTAAATTATTTAATGCAAAGTATCGATAAATCTACTATAATTATCAGCAGAAAGAGATTTCTTTAAATTTTAATTAATTAGACTGAAACAAATTATCAATTAATGAATTTGTCACGACTTTTTTTTTTTTTTTAAATTAATTAGACTGAAACAAATTATCAATTAATGAATTTGTCACGACGTTTTTTTTTTTTTTAAATTTTTTTTTCTATTTGTAACTTTCTAAATTCTGTCTTATTTACGTGTAAACAGCTAGAAAATTTTGTTTACAAAGCATTAAATTGCCGTATTCGTTCGTATAATTAATAAAATTTGCATTATTTATTCCGTTTATGATAATTGTCACTAATATAATTTTATTATCCTTCGTTAACACCAAACATGTTTATAAATTAGCAACCACTTAACATATAATTTTATACGTTTATAAATTTATTGAAGGAATGAAACATTTTGAAATTTCGTAGAATTATTATTCCCGAAAATCCTTTCTATCGATTCCATGTAATTCAAACGGGCATTTGATAGCTGCAGAAGTAAAGGAATAGCAAAACTTAGAAGAGACAACACGACTTTTGTTTTAAAGACTATGTGAATGTGCTATTCTTTGACACGCGATTATAAAAAAAGTCCAAAAACCATCAACAAAGAAAATTCTCTATAACTGTTATCCTATTTGTCTTCATTCCCCAAACTCTGTGCCTAATAACATTTTGTGCAGAAATAGCATTTTCCCAAAGTCTTCAAAGGGGAGGAGTACTCGACACAAATCTTCGCTAGCTAAACCCAACAACAAACACTAAATCATGATTGATAGCTTTGTACTTAAAAGACAGGCTGAGCCAGTTACCGTTGACATGTGTTTGCTTTAATGGATTTTGATCTCGACGAAATGTATACATACGTACTCTTTTTTTTTAAAACTAAACTTAACTAGTAGCATTACCTGGAGAATTTATTTCGACAAAAATTTATCGCTGTATCATTATTATCCGTTAATCCAATGGTTCTCAACCTTTTTTCTGTTGAGGAAACATTTTAATATTTGGCGGCATCCTTAAATATTTTAAATAAGTTAAAATTCTTATTTATTAATTCTTATTACATTCATATTACAGACATACTCGTACACCGGTTAAGTAAATGGCGGCCATTATTAAGTTATAACGCCACCTGCAGATTTTGTCTTTTTAGAGAAACTATAATTTTAATTTAGTTTGTATTTCTTAATTTTTTTTGCCACCTGCGGATTTTGTGATTTTAGAGAAACTATAATTTTAATTTAATTTTTATTCCTTAATTTTTAGATTATGAATAACAACAAAAAATTTTGGCTGTTGCAGAAATTTGAGGGTTAGATTTTTCTTACGAATATTTATAGAATCGGTAGAACTGCAATAGGGATATCCAGCCAACCATGTTTCACTATTAATATATATAATTCATATAATTACATACATACAAATCATACTTAATTTTTCGCGGCACAGTGGTTGAGAATCATACGTTAATTGTAATCCGAATGCAAGGTGGAAATTTATTTAAAAATTACAGTAAGATCCCGTTTAACGCGAGAAATGTGTTCCAAAAACCAAGCGCTAAATGAAACAGCGTTAAAGTCATTTTGGCACGTAAATAATGGCGATAGGTAAAACAGGAAAGTGGATAAAAAATTATACGCACTATTACGTTAATTATAGACATTTTTTTTTTATTGCTAATATCGATTTGTTCATGAAAATCAAAAATATTCTAGTCAATAATTTATGTTTATGATGAGGAAGGTTCTTCCTCATTTGACAAACATAAATTATCGATAGCAAGACATCGTTTCCATAACACTTCGTCGTGCTTTTGAATTTTGCATCAAAATTTGGATCATTTTTGTATAAACTGATCCATAATTTCCGTAAATCCGTTGCAAGTTCCTTTTGCTCCTCATCTTCAGAAATGCTAACTTCTTCGTCTTCGTGCACTTGTTGTTGTTCTACTAATTCTTTAAGATCGTCAATCAATAAAAAATATAGAATTTGAAAAAAACCGCGTTATATCGAAACAGCGTTAAGCGGGGTCTTACTGTAATTTCTCCCTTAAAACTATAAAACACGAAAGACTCGACTGTTTCGAAGATACGACCGCATAATACCAAGTGTGGCTCAGATTAAATTTTTAGACGAATTCTATCTTTATTCCACACTTAAGCATCATTATTTATTTTTTATACTACGGTAACTTGTAATGTTAGAACGACAGATAAAATAACATCTTACACGCTGCCTTATTTGGCCTCGTATAATTGCCTGCGACAGAAATAATTAACTTTTAAAAAAGTTATGACCCTCATCCGAAAACATTACGCATTTTTAATGAAAAAAATTTCCAGCAATTTGGAAACAGTGCAGATCGCTAAAAGAGTATTTAATAAAAAACTTTCTCTCTTTTTTTTATTAATAAAAACGTTTATTAAAAAAGCATTTCCATTAATTATTTATATAAACTTTAAGAATTACATCGCGAGGTATTTTTTGCTATTTCATCTTCATATTCTGTTAAGTAAACGGTAATAATTAATGCATAAAATTAATGTAAAGAGCAATATTGCAATTTTTTTTTTGCATACTTTCAAACGCATTTCTCCGTATTTCATCGCAGAACATCAACTCTTGGTAATGAAGCCATTTGTTAGGAATCTAGGTGTTGTCATGCAGGAAGCGATCGTGCTGTGAGAAAGACTACTTAGGATGTTGAATGTCGGTGGGTAATTTAACGTGACTTATTCAACTTTGCTCTTTGACGAAATTGTTCCGAATATTGTTAAACGAGAGTTGTAGTAACTTTTACAGCTTTTATTATATTCAATTTTATCAGAAACCTCTGAGTATTTTTTTTTAAAACCACGTTTCCAAAAAAATAAGCATCTTCTTTACTTTCATTATTAAACGTAAACATGTTTATTTAATTTATTTCTGAATAAATGTAAAATTTAACAGTAATCATATTTGTATTCACGCACGGAAAAATATAAAAATATAATTATTTTATTTATTTATAAAAAATAAAAAAAAAAAACATCAGAATTACGTGTTACATCACTTTCTGGCTATACAAATCATATACACACCTACAATGCATTATTAAAATTATTTTAGTCATAAGTTTAAATATCACTTGAGTATAAAAATCCATTAAAAATTTAAATTCTCGTCTGTAGTATTATATAAATTTTATTGGAAAAAAATTAAATATTAGTTTTTCGTATTTGTTTCTACCATATTTTAAAATATATACTTGTTAAATTAGAGAAACAAATCTAAAAGCAGAAAACGTTGAACAAATTAGCAAACAAGTTTTGCAGTAACGAAAATTTAATGACAACATTTTCCAGGTATCTTCATTAGATTTACGTTATCTCACATCAGTTTTAGATTCCGGTAATGTAATCTCGTTTGACTGGTAACATTTATAAAGTTTCATAAATTTTCATACCGAGAAATTTTGTTAATTTTCCTGTGTGTAATATAAACCAATCGTATTTTATATTTTAATGGCTTAAACATTATTTCATGACTAATGTTTAACCAAATTCGCTTGTAAAATGTTGTTATAACATCTCCACAATATAATAAAGTTAGTGTTTATATCAATGGTTCTCAACATTTTTCTGTTGAGTAACACATTTTAATATTTGAAAAATTTTGAGGCACACTTAAATTTAGATTTAACAACGAATTTTTATTAACAGATTATTGTATTTATTCTTATTACTTACATTCAGATTACAGATCTACTCGTACACGGATTCATTAAATGGCGGCCGTTATTAAGTTATAGCGCCACCTGCGGATTTTGTCTTTTTACAGAAACCATAATTTTAATTTAATTTTTTATTCCTTAATTTTTAAATTTTGAATAACGATAAAAAGTTTTGGCTGTCGCAGAAATTCAAGGGCTAGATTTTTCTAACGAAATCCTATTTATAGGAATCGGTACAGTGGTTCGACTGCAAAAGGAGTATCCAGTCAACCACATTTGACTATTAATATACTGTATATGATTCATACAATTACATAAATACAATTCATTCTTAATTTTTCGGCACACCTTCAAAAGTTTTGCAGCACACAAAGCACAGTGGTTAAGAACCACTGGTTTATATACATATATTAGTGATGCTATTGATTTATTATCGTTTAATATTGACCATTAAAAATTTATATTACTAAATTAAGTGCAAAATATTGCAGTAAACAGCGATATAAAATATTTTTAAACAGTAAAATTTTGAGTTTTAATGAAAAAAAGAAGATAAATTTTTGAAATGATAACAGGAGCTTATTCTCTAGAGTATTTATTGCAGTATTTTATTCTGTAAATGTAACAGATCAGCAAATATAGGATGGTAAGTGAAGAAAGTTTATTGTACCATTCTTCTGTTTTTGCAGTAACAAAGTTAGAAAGTTGTCACTTGTTTTGAAGGTAGCTTTACTGGCTTCACAGTTCCGAGCTGACAGAACATACTTGGCAGATCAATACACAGAAGTAGATTAGGGCAAAGCTATAAACCAATGTTTTCCCTTATGGAGAACTAGTGAACGGACATAGGCAGTCCGAACGTCAATATACATCGAGCAAAGTAGCCCTTGCGACACACTCTATCCCAAAGAAGGTTTGGCAAGCGCCGATGGCGGATTTCTATTCTCGAGAGGTAAGATGAAAGATCAATATTGGGTCCTTACGAGCCTGTTAGAGAGGTATGAGTTACTCTAGTCTGTCACTCACTCTGGTCTGAGTACTCGGGTTCCTTATCCTCGGCATTCGAAAATCTCTGGAGAATAACAGCGCGCACATACTATCTGGATATAATTCTTTTCTGACATTCAACTATGGGTATCAACTTGGTCATTTTGTATCATTGCGTAAATATCCGCAATTTATATATATATATATATTCAGGAATCTATTTTTCCAAAAGAAAATGTGTAAATTGCTACCAAAGATCATCTTCCAAGATCTCATCCTATAAAGAAAACACATTTATACTGTATATAACTTATTGTAAGAAATGACAGATAAAAAAAATGTTATTTTTAAAACAAGATTTTTCTTTATTATCCCTTTAAATGCAGAAATATAAAATTGTAAACAAAATAAATTTTCGTTTAAATTTATTATTAAATTTGTATTAAATTAATA
>AYEL01073686.1:0-11745 GCA_000484575.1 Olivierus martensii
TGAATTACAAATTAGGAATTTGGTCTGCATGTCAAATTCAGCACAGAGATATTTTATTTGGGCTACTGATATTTGCATAGGCATAACTTCTGAATTGAAGTTGTCTTTGGTTTTTTAGAATTTTTAATATTATTATTATTATTATTATTAAGTTTATTTTTGTATATTGCATACAAAGGTAACATTGCATTATAAAGAAAGAATATATTGTAGTGGCATGTTTATGAAATATGTACAAACAGATATGTGATCTTGTCTTGTATTGTTATTGCAGTATGAGCATATACATTCTTCTGAGGCATAATGGAAACTCTTGTCTTTACATAGTTTGTGATGAAAGCCATGAAGAGAAAGTTTTATAAGTGTTCTTTGGTTTTTGAAGTCGTTATTTTTCCAATTAGGATTATTATCCAGCCATGTTAATTTATAATTCTGATCATTAAACTTGTTTAATTTAGCTCGTCTGTGCATTCTGTATTTGTTTAGAGTTTCCTCGTTTATTAGGTTGCTGTTTTCTAAGTCTTCAGTAAAGGTGGGGATGGCAGGTAATTTTATGGCAGAAAGTAGATGAGGCATTGATATGAACTCCTAAAGATAAAGTTTATTGAATTGCCTATAATAATAATAATCTAATAAAATAAATACAATTATAAAACATATTTTTATCTCTCATGAAATTAATCAATTTACTTCAGATGTCCCACATTTATGGAAATATTTCCTTATTGCTTTTATTCTTTTTTAAAGAAACTATACAAGCTAAATAAAATATTAAAAGTTCTTCAATCAATGATTCACATTTTATTGTATTATATAGTTTAATCAGAGTAACAAAAATTGAAAGTATTATTAAATAATTATTTTATCTGATCAATTTATAACAAAGTTAACTTACTAAAATCATAGTTTCACTAATTTGATGGCTGGTTAGATTGATTTGCTATAAATTTTTTTAAATTATTCAAGTTATTCAGATCACATCATATGGAAAATAAATCAAAACATAAGTCACTAATTTCTTTTTATTTGTAATATTTATTACTACTAATATAAAGTAAATATCGATTTTTACTAATATTTATAAAATTTATTATTATTAATGATAAAATAGAATATTTAGAATAATTATATAGTATGTTGAAAATTCATTCTATCATATACATAAGGATATATAGTATATCAGAACTATATATTTTTAGTTAGTAGAAAAACCATATTTTAATGATTATTATTTTCTATATAGTATAGTACTTAACTTTTGAAATTTGTCCAAATATGTCTTATATGAATTTTTTAAATATTTAATTAAAACAAATAATATAAATAAAATTTTTGCTTTTTGAATTTTTAATTAAGTTGCATAAATTTTTTTATGTTCATATTCAAAACTGTATAATCTTTCATCAATTTTATTATTTATATAATTAATTAATTAAATCCTATAATTATATTAAATGCATACAATGGAATTTCAGTTATCTTATAGATGGAGAATCAAAACAATCTGATAGCCAAGAATTTCAATCAGTGTAAAAGGCTATTTATATTACATGTACTTATGTATGTTAGAACATTTAGGCTGCTTAATTAAAACTAATATAATAATGCATCAGTATAGTTTAAATAAATAATGATAAAAAAATATTAAATACATTACTAAGGCAAAATGGAATTGGATGAAATTAAAAAGTAAAGCATTGATTAAGTCAGCAGAATGGGTTGATTATTGATATTAGAGATATTAAACTTATCTTAACTTTTTAAAAATTGCATCAACTATAAATGTTTAGTAATAAAAATAAAGATTATTCTTTGTATGTTATGTTAAAAAAGATAATAGAATTTAAAAGTAATAATAATAATGAAATCCACTTGCATGTACGATGAAATTAAAGGCATATTTAAGATATTTGATTGTTAAAAATTCCATTTTTTTTATTCATTCTGTTTTGCATTTTCCATTTAAATTTGCTCTAGTATTTAATTGCATTTATATATTGTATTTTAAACAAAAATCCATGCTAAATTTTTATATATTATAATTCTTTGAATTTTGCATACTTTTAATTAAGACTGCTATTGTAGATAAATATTTAATTGCCTTTTTCTGTAAATGATTCTTTCAGGTTTAAAGTATTTAATCATTTATTCGTGCATTTCAAATTATTGATGAAAAATCAATTCAAATTACTGTAATCTAATGTATACTTAGTGATACTCACAAATATTAAATGAAAAAATAAATTTTTTTAATATATGAAATGTTACTATACTGTAAAACAAATTACATATTAAAGTACGAGAACTTCTAAACTTATATGAGTCTTGCAATCCTAGGAGCATTATATATGTCAAATTTTAGGTAAATTAAATTTATCAATATAAATTATTACATAACAGCAATTCTTATGTTAAAATTAAAAATATTATATACTGAATGTATATTATACTACCAAGTGTAGGAGATATGTCATAATTATTATACAATAACTTTGTTGCCAAGAATAACTTTACCAATAGTGACATTTACTACTGTTGCAGTTGTGTTATAACATTACTGTGATACTATCATGTAAAAGTTTAATACTGCACTGTATACTAAATTATGAAGTTAATTTTGAAAATATCTTCTATGCTAAAATTTTTTGCATAAAGTTAAATAATTGTAAGTTGGATTTACATAAGGCATAGATCATGCATGTCATTTAAAATATTAATGATACTCATATGCATATAAATATATGTATAAATTATTAAAAATGAAAATTAGTTTCATGCTTATTTTAATTTATTAGCCAATTTAGGATTGAATATTCTTTGCATTTAATGTTTTCTTATTTCATTTGTTTCAATGGTTATTAATTATTTCAATGGTTTAGCCTCGCATAAGAAAAGTTGCATGCAGCAACTGGACTAAAGTATGCTGCAAAACAAAGACAAATATATTCATTTATTTTTAAAAAATATCTTTTTTGTAAAAACTATAAGCTATATATTTTAAAAAAAGGTTTCCAAATACTTTATAAATATTGTAAATTTACTTTCTGTATATTTTATCTCTATTATGTAGTTAAAAATCATTTTAATAATTGAATTAATAATAGAAAATTTTTATAGGGACCGATAGTGGAAACGATGGTCTTACTGAAGAAGAATTAGAAGCTTCTGTTGCCACTTTGAAAAGTATGGCAAGTTCTTTGGAGGCAGATTCTGCTCTTCTAAGAAAGCATAAAGTTGGACAAAATTTTGTTGCAGAATATTTAGTGAGGAAAAAAGCTGCAGATAATGATTTTGTAGAAGTGAGGTATTATTAAATTATTTTTTGTTTTTAATTTCTTTTCATTCTTAAATAGAATAAAAGGGTAAACAAATTAGGTTTGTTCATCTATCCATCTAATCAGTATGATAACATGCTTATTTAATAACTCATAATACATTATTAGATTACACTAGAGGACCAAGCCTATTGCCTATTGAAATGATCAGTATCAGTTCAATATCAGCAAAGTTATTTTTCATTAATTTTGGAAAAATATTTCAGATAAATATTATCAGTCTGAATAAAGCATATACATAATATTAAAACCTTCTGAAGAATCAATCATTTTGAAAACAATCAACATTTTATTATATTAGTCAGGATTTTTGATTGTCAAAATGATATATAAATATTATCTAGATTTATTGGGATCCATTAAAGCAAGGGTGGGCAAACCGCAGCCCTCCAACTAATAGCTATAATGCCAAAATTTTTATCAATAAATAAAATGAATACAAAAAAATATGGTTATGTAATTTCTAAAAAAGTAATAAATAATAATTCATATGGTAAACTTTAAATGCCATTACAATGTCATATATTTTACAAAAATAGATTTGATTAACCGTTAACCAAAATAAACGTCATTGCATAAGAAATCAGTTGCAAAATACATTCAAAATCAAATAAAATCACTTTGTCAGTCAATCAACTCAATACCTTTTGTAATTTCACGGTATTTGTATTTAATATTTGTGCAATTTCCTAAACAGGCATGTTTTTAATTATTGTTTCAAATTTAAAATGATTAAATTATAATTTTAATATATAATTTAAAAGAATTTCGACCCTGCTGAGCTTCTCTGAAAACGACGTTTCACTTTTTCGGACTGCTGGTATTATTCAAACCCAAGGTATATAGATATAAGGTAGAGCCACTTGGCTGCGCGAGAAACGGCTTCTGCGCATGACGTCACCATCGAAAGAAAATTGGCTTAATTTTAATGTGTCACTCTTTTATAATATCTTAGTCAATTCAAATCCACCCCTTAGGATTTTTCTATTTTGGCTACATAATTTTCTAAGAGAATTTTGTCACCTCAGAATTTATTAGGTGAAGGCGAGATATTGGGAGTTTTCTTTGCGATTTTGTTTTACGCCCCTTTCCAATTAGATAAATTACTAAAGAGCAGAATCACTTCCAATCACAGGCTACACCCACACCCGTGGAAGGGGTCAGATGGTGAAGGATGGGGATTGCTGGGAAAGTGCGGCCCTCGGCTATATTTTATTGATGCAATATGGCCCTTTCTCCCAAAAGTATTCCAACCCCTGCATTAAAGAATCATATATGCTAAAAATAATCAAAATTGATGTGCTTATTACATAGTAATAACAAATTGATTTTGATCATTTTTAGCTCATTAGATGAACAGTCATTTATTTTTTTTATTTAACAATATTTTTTCTGATATAAAATGAATTTAATGATGATAACATTTTGCAAAGTTACAATTTTTTGAAACTAGCAATAATTAAACCTAACAGTTGCGACTCTGCAAACTTTTCAGAATCCATCTGAAAATCAATATAAGAAAATAAAATGCAATATAATGTGATATTTGTCATGAAAATTCTATATTCACATATATCCCAAATATCCAGTATATATTGAATAATCAATATAATAAAATAACACTACAAGGTTCTATGATAGATAAATATATCAGACTAAAAAATTATTATTAAATTTCATTTCCAATATTAAAAGAAACAAAATGCACTTTTGATAAATATTGAATGGATAATTAGCGTTAGGCCGGCTGCAAACTAGTCGATATTACAGCAATACGGTTGCATTCGACGTCATACCAAAATCGTACATACAACTTGTCATTGCATACTCATTGCAGTGACATCATCACATCCGACGAAAAAGAGGTGGAGCGAGCAGCTTTTCTAACATCAAACATATTAGATATTTGGTGCAATGGGACATGTGCAGTGAAAACTTTGGAAAGTTGAGCATGCATATTTGGATATTATTGTTAGTTTGTCAGCTGATCTACATTTATTAAATAAATTTGAGATTTTAAACCAAATTTTATTCATTTTTACATTTAATGGTGTAATTTGAATCAAAAATTTAAATAATACAATAATAAAATCTATATAAGAAGAAAAATTCACATTACCTAAAGATAAATGACATTGTTTTAAATGCTAAGAAATATTGGTTGGAGAATAAAACAGCTATTCATTCTACTAGTATTGAGATTAAGAAAAAAACTTTTTGTTTGTACCAACTTTATTCTTTTTTGAACAACTTACTAATAATATATGTACAATATATAAAGATAAAATGAATGTGCAATGGAAGCCAACATTAGCATGTCATCGCTGCATGTCGCTATTACTCGATAGATAAACAAATGTTTGAGAAATGTTGATTGGCTGTGAAAACATCATCATGAGTGACGTCGATTTAGCAACCTCCTCAAAGATCGCATCCAGCAATGTCTTATGAAATGGTCACGTAACTAGAGAAATTGCATCTGATGTCAGATTGCAGTCGATGCCATCTGACATCATCAGATTGCAGTCAATGCCATCTGATGGTTTGCGGCCAGACTTAAACAGATTCAATAAATATTATTTTAAGTTAGTGAATATATTTTATTTTGAGATTTTGTTTTAATAATTTGTTAAATATTTTACTGAAAGTTTGATGTTTATGTTGTAAGTTTTTAAATACTTCCTTACAGAATATTGATACTGTCTTGTTAGTTAATATCCTTTAGTAAGTACAGGCATCAAAATAATATGAGATAATTATGAATGTTATATTAGCTATTAGTTTTTTTATTTCTGAAGAAAAATTTATATTACCACCAATGAACCAAATTTTTATTTTATTATGTAATATCTTTAAATAATTATATAATCTAATGCTTTTTCTAAATTAATTAAAAATTCATGAATATCATTCTGTTGTATTATTATTTGCTATAAAATGCATATTAATTTAAATATAGTATATATATATGTTTATCTGTAACCATTGACTACAGAGAATTATTTTTATAAAATGAAAATCTACTGTTGCAGTTTACCTGACTTTTCATTATGGGTGAATTCAGAAAATTCTCTGAGAAGTCTCCATTGGAGAAGCTAAAGAATGACATTGCCATCCATGAAGATCTTGAGACAGCTGGATTTCTAGCTGTTCAATAAATCATACTGTCTCACAATGTGATACTATTCTTTAGCTTCTCCAACAGAGACTTCTCAAAGCATTTTCTGAACTCACTCTATGTCTTTTTGTAGAATTTCAACATAATACTCAGATATCACATTTATATACAAATTGTAGATAAATGTGATATCTGAATAGTTGTTAATTGAAACTTTTAGAATAATTTTTGTCATATACAACTATTGTAATTTAATGAAATCTTAAATTTCTTTTTGCTTTTCTGTTTAGAGTTGCTGTAGTTGGAAATGTTGATGCAGGAAAAAGTACATTGTTGGGAGTTTTAACTCATGGAGAACTAGATAATGGACGAGGTTTTGCCAGACAAAAATTATTCAGGCACAAACATGAAATGGAATCTGGAAGAACATCTAGTGTTGGCAATGATATTTTGGGATTTGACAGTTGTGGAAATGTTGTAAACAAACCAGATAGTCATGGAGGTCAGATGGATTGGGTTAAAATATGTGAAACTTCTGCAAAGGTATACTTCCACTAAATTCAAATTTATAAGTTTTTATTAATAATTAATAATTAAAATAGAACTGCAATTACATAATTTCTATACAATGATTTAATAATTAATTATAGTGTATTTTTCATAATTTAAATCAATTATATTTGCAGGTTATAACATTTATTGATTTAGCCGGTCATGAACGTTACTTAAAAACAACTATTTTTGGCATGACAGGACATGTTCCAGATTTTACTATGCTTATGGTAAGAATAAAAAAATTAACAGGAAGAGAAAAATTTTGAAATCAGATTCTGAATATATAATACTATTGTAGATTGGTGCTAATGCTGGTGTTGTTGGAATGACTAAAGAACATCTAGGACTTGCCCTTGCATTAAATGTTCCAGTATTTGTAGTTGTCACAAAAATTGACATGTGTCCTCCAAATGTATTACAAGACACTATGAAGTTGCTTGTTCGCATTTTGAAGTCACCAGGATGTCGAAAAATTCCCGTGATAGTCCATTCAGAAGACGATGTTATAGTATCTGCAACAAATTTTGTTTCAGAAAGGTAAAATGTTATTTTATAACTTTTGTTTTTATGTGAAATAAAAATTACTGTTATTATAGGTTATGTCCTATATTTCAAGTCTCTAATGTTACTGGGAAAAATCTGGACCTGTTAAAAATGTTTTTAAATCTTTTATCTACTCGAATGCCTAATTCCGATTCAGAACCTGCTGAATTTCAAATAGATGATACTTATTCTGTACCTGTAAGTATAGAAATTGTTCTTAAATTTAAAAAAAATTTTTAATTTAAATTCTTTTAATAGGGTGTAGGTACAGTTGTATCTGGTACAACATTAAAAGGAGTTATTAAACTTAATGATATATTACTATTGGGCCCTGATCCTCTGGGACACTTTCAGCCAGTAGCAATCAAATCTATTCATCGAAAACGAATGCCTGTTCGAGAAGTACATGGTGGACAAACTGCTTCTTTTGCTTTGAAAAAGGTATATAAATTATCATTTTAAGAGAAATAAAAATTATTTCTTTTGCGAATTTAAACATATCAAAATATTAAAGATTAGAAGATCAGATATTCGTAAAGGAATGGTCATGGTATCTTCAGCTTTGAATCCTGAAGCTTGCTGGGAATTTGAAGGAGAAATACTTGTCTTACATCATCCTACAACAATCAGTCCACGTTATCAAGCAATGGGTAAGTAAAAAGAACTTCACTTTAAGCTTCCATTCAGAGAAATAACTTGTTAAAATCACTTTACAGTACATTGTGGAAGTATAAGACAGACGGCATCTATTCTTAGAATGTCCAAAGAATGTTTAAGAACGGGAGATAAAGCCATTGTGCATTTCCGTTTCATAAAAAATCCAGAATACTTGCGGGCAGGAATGCGAATGGTGTTTCGCGAAGGAAGAACGAAAGCTGTTGGAAATGTTGTACATCTTATTCCCAACAGCATGGCCACTTCACAACTGATGCGTTCCAAACCAACTAAAATGAGACCAGCCAATTCAGTCAGTCCAACAGGTTCAGACTCACCAACTTTTGAGAGAAAAGAGAATGAACCCCAGAAGTCCAATAAGAGAAACAGGGGAAGACATCGAACAAACCGAACGATGGCACCACCAGTGTGATTGTGATATCTGTTAAAAAATTAATAAATCATCATGAATGTTTGTCTTGATTTTATTTGAATATTTAAAGTGTTGATCTTTCTCTGTAAATATGTTATGCTAAATTCTCTGTGTTAGCATTTTTTTTAATAGATACATCACAGAATCCGAGCTTGAAATAAAAATGCAAATTTGTTTTAAGATACTTATTTTCAGATTGTTTATGAACATGTTTTCTTTAGAGATCATGGGATAGTCCAATTTTTCATCATATGAATTTTCAGAGAGCATCAGAACCAAATTTTTAACAAGAGTAGAGATTTCTTGTAAATACAGGTGTTCCTCTAGTTACGAACATTCATACATACAGATGCAGCATTTTATTTTCAAGTTTTTTTTAAAATTTAAAGGATTTTAAAATGTTGTAATTATATAAAACATCTGATGCTAAAATATTTCATTATTTTATATAGTTAATATGTAATCACAATATTTGAAGATGACAAAACATTAAAATTCTTCAATCTATAATTGAGAATAAACATTATAAAAAAATCTTTAAAATAAGAAATCTCCAGTTATTCCAATTAATAATATATATTACAGAATACATGTTTGGTAATTCCGAATTAACTTTGTAATAGTAAATTTTTGAGTTATGAATAAATTTTCATAACTAGAGGAGTATCTGTACTTTGCTTTTTGATGTTTAGTTTAATTTGAAAAAACATTTAAGAAAAATGTATATAAGAATATTTGTGAATGATGCATTAAATATTGATTTAATATTGTTAATTTTGAACATGTTTTATGCTAAATAAATTACAGCCATCATTACTAATTATTATTGAAATGTCTGCATCTCTCAAAAAAATTATTTGATAACTCATTCAACACAATATTTTTCAATGTGACTTGCAGAAACAGTTTGCTAAAAAAAAAAAAAAAAAGTGGTAATGGCTGCTTTAACACACAAACACACAAAACATTTACAATGGTCCATTTTCTAAACTATGATAAAACATTTTTTGCAACAAAAATTATAGCAAATTGGTGATTCAGTTTTGTTCCAATTTTTAAAAATTATTAATTAGAATTCTCACAAAAATTTAGTGATTCAAAATACTGTTTTTCCATTTTTAATCTTGCTCATAAAAAATTTATGAGAGCACTAATTCAAGTATATAATAGCATCCTATATACACTGTATTAGCCTCTACTGCACATAGGATATGCATTTGACTTGATTGGCAAAATGAAAATGCTTAGATTTTTCAACAAGAGGACACTGAATAAAATTAGAATCCTATCTCCTCTTGTAAAATTTATATGAAGTGTCCAACTTATTAATTCAATATAGTTGAAAAGGTAAATCTGAAATGAAACGACTACTTAATAATTAAGGAATTATTGAGAAGTGACAAAATTAATCATGACATAACACTATATATCAGGTCATTCCAAAATTTATAACATTAAAGTTTGAGAAGATATAAAAAAAATCACTTGCTAATTTAATCAAATATGTTCTCCATTTGAATCAATAGCTCTCTTCCAATATTGTGAGCTTTAAAAATTCATGTTTTGACTAGCTATGTTTGAACAAATACAGCAGTGGTTCTCAACCTTTTTCTCGAGGAACACATTTTAATATTTTAAAATTTGGCAGCACACAAATATTTTAGATTTAACAACGAATTTTCATTAACAGGTTATTATATTTATTACATTCAGATTACAGACACACTCATATACGGGATCATTAAATGGCAGCCCTTATTAAGTTAGAGCTCCACCTGCAGATTTTGTCTTTTTAGAGAAACTATAATTTTAATTTTTAAATTATGAATAACGTCAAAAAATTTTGGCTGTCGTAGAAATTCAAAGGTTAGATTTTTTTAACAATGCCCTATTTATAGGAATCGGTAGTGGTTCAACTGCAAAAGGGATATCCAGCCAACCATGTTTCATTATTAATGTATATGATTCATAAAATTAAATACATACAATTGATTTTTAATTTTTTGCGTCACTCCGTCAAATGTTTGGCAGCACAGTGGTTGAGAACCACTGAAATACAGTATAAAAAATGACATTACTTTTGGGATGCCCTGATATTTCAAACTGTCTTTTATTAGAAAAAATTTCCTTTACCCCTAAAATAGTATATATAACTGCTACATAACATTTTAAAGTTTAAACGTAACTTTTGCTTTCGTTTCATTTCATTCTGTTATTGAATAATATAATGTTTAAATGAAGAAATTATCATATATCCTTTTACTATTAGAAAGTACTCCAAGTTCATAATCTCAACTGAAATGCAATTTTCAGGAACCTAATTTCAACATTAAATAAATACTGATTGCAAATTTTTCTTCTCAATTACAAGTGCATTTTCAAAATACAGTGAAACCTCTTTAAGCCGCCACCATTGGTTTGAAGGTCCTCTCTGGCGGTAAAGGAGGGAGGCGGTTTATGGTAACATGTAAGAAAACATGTATAGACTAGAATGACATTGTTTCATTTAATTAAAGATTGATCAGAAATAAATTGCTGAGTAGCAGAAGGATTTTTATTTTTATATGGTAAACATCTAATGTCGTTTTTGACATTTTTCCGAGTAAGAAACAGCAAGCAGAAGAATTTTTATTTTTATATCACAAATTAAAATCTTTTCGTGAACATCTATGACGTTTTTTGTTGACATTTTTCTCGAGTAAGAAACAGCAACGATACTCGCAACAGTTCATTTATAAAAAACCGTTTAAACTGTTCTTCTTCTTCCACAATGTCGAGAGTATGGCTCTCCTGTCAGTTATTGTAAAAAACCGTTTAAACTGTTCTTCTTCTTCCACAATGTCGAGAGTATGGCTCTCCTGTTTTCTCCTATTTTAAACGGTTATTTTGTAAAAATCCGTTTAAAGGTTTGGAATAGCTCATTTTGAAAACAGGGATGTGAATAGTCACGTGTGTGGGATTACAGTCTAATAAATGTTAACAGATAAATTACCTAATTGCCATCTTCTCTAGTGTTTCTGTTTGTGTTGGTTGACCTTGCCATTCGATTGTTTTGGCAGTTTAAACAACTGATTTGTCTACTAATGAAATGGCTTTGCCTCCAGAAA